>VYZU01010927.1:0-44879 GCA_013401355.1 Ceyx cyanopectus
ACTGAAGCACTGTTGTAAAGGTATGCTAAAACTCATATACTCGTGGTTCATGGTATTTCTACTGAGTATTATTTTGCTGTGTAGGGAAATCCTTGCTTGTCCTGCCCTCCAAGGATACAATTAGCAATGCTGGCTGTTGCTCAGGCTAGCTCTGAAACATTTCAGCCTTTCCTGTAACAGATTACTGGGACTTGGTTCCCCAACCACATATTCCCTCAAAAGATGTTGCTCAGACAAGACCAAAGAAACTGATGTTTTCTGCATATCCATTAAATGAAATCTTCTGAGAGAGAAAGCTAAACAGTTGAGCACACAACATTCTCCTGTGCTCCAAGTATTTTGACCCACTTTAGCAGAGCAAAGCAGCTCTGGAACTGTTTTAGTCTGTCACTGACAAAGTCCTCCTGCATGGGTAAACTCTTGAGTGGCACAGTGATCTGAAGGAGTTCCTGCATCAGTCCCTTTCCTGGCTCTGAAAAATGGCCAGAGATGGTATTCTAATTTATATTGCATCACTCTAGTAACCAGGCTTAAAGATTCTTCTCCACTCCCCTCTACTTCAGATGTGCAGGGAGTGTCTGTCTATGCTATTATAGCAACACAGGATTGGTTTTTTCAATCTATCAGGGCTGAAGTGGTTAGACTGCAAATACTGCATTAGCAAGCTATGGATAAACATGCTAACTTCTCTAAATATTTTTTACAATGTTGCTGTGTTTTGTAGTTTGTTTTACACTAAAGTGGAATTTAATGAAAGATGCAATAGCTAAGCAGTTAATCCACCATCTCACTTGCCTAAATCAGTATAAATACACTGAACCCAATGGAACCAAACCTGCCTTGTATTTTTGTAGTTGAATCACTATATTGTAACTTCTCTCAAGTTGTCCATTAATAGAATAATTGTTAGCTATTCAAAGCTTTTTAATCATGTTATACAAACACAGTTCAGCCTCTGTATTGTTTGTCTTGATTAGATATTGAGTGTGCACTTACATTTATGAAGCATTGTTTTAAAGCAGAAGTAAAGACAAGGCCACCAAGAAGATTTCAAGGTATTAGAATGAGCATTTCCTTTGAAGACCTTTGGCTGAATTCCTATATTCATGAATATTCAGGAACAATCTGTCTCAAGAACATATCTGCAAACACAAAAACCTCAGTATTGCAGTCCTGAATTATATATATAGGATATGAAAATTATCAAAGTGCAACTGAAATGAAATTCCAGTAGGATAGGAAAGACATAGCTACAATTTATCATTTTCCATCAGCAAAAGCAAACTAGCCAAGGCAAGTATTGTTCCAAGCAAGATTACCTGCAACTGGCCTGTCTGCCAAATCATATTTCACAATGGTTGAGTGCCTTCCACTGTGTAGCCACAGTTGTGTGCTATACATTGATAGCTCCTGTCACTGTAATATGATTATGTTTACCCATTAGGTCCTGCTTTTGTGCCACAACCCAGCAACTACAATATTACAATGGTTCTAATGGTCTGTTTCACTTTGTTCATTTACCTATTAATTTTGGCAATGGCATATTTCACGGAACATAAATTTCATCCTCTGAAAACATGACAACCTGTAGTACAATATGGTCAGACAGATTCTGGAGCTCTGTACAGAAGTGAAATGAATTGTCCAGGGTGGCATTTTGGAAAGAACATACCTCCCTCTGGAGGCATCGGTTGTATCTAAGGTGATTACCTCAGCAGTAATAGGATGTAATTATTCACTCAATAAAATTCTGCTTCTATTAAGTAGGTACTTCTAATGTTCTGCAGATTGGCTGGTGGCCCTAGCATGTCTCACAGAGGCAGTAAACAAAATGCAACACAATCCCTTTGTCTGAATCCAGAACATAAACGTGTACTAGGAAGGAAGTGACCTAGAAAGCTGGCACTGCTTTGAACCTGGAGTCTTAGGGAAATAGGATCCCAAAACAGAACCTGAAAAGTCCTCACTATTAGGAGGACCTTCCACAGTCCTGTGGTAGATACTAAGATGGCAAAAAACAGACCAAACTGACTTTTCACAGCTGGAGAAAAAGCCAAAGGCAGCTGAAGCAGAGCCTGCTTCAGGAGGAGACTCTCCCACCCTCTGCTCTTATGCTGGCATTCAGTCACAAGTATCTTGCTCTGAGGAGCAGAACAACCCCTAAACTTCTGTCATGCACCAGAAGTTTCACCTGAGAGCTTGAAAGAGCAGTGACAGAGGGAGGTAGCAAATGTCAATAAGCAGAAAGCCTTTAGCTCAGTGGTGAAAAGATTAAACAATAGTAACTTGGATTGGCAGGCTTGGTGCAAGACACCTACCCCAAGAATTACAGTTCACCTTAATTCTTCTTTTCCTCCAATGAACATATCTACATAAAGATTCAAAGACATTCCTTTCCCAAAAGAGAGCACTTCATCTAGATCAACAGATAGTTTTATGGACTGTAGTGACCATTCAAATCTGATCATGTAATTGATGCAATTTTTTCATCAGAGCCACTTTTCAGATCTGTGCTCATTTTTTAGAACATCCTATCATGGGTTTGGACTCATCAGTAAAACAAACCTGTAAGACCTGAATTAGGTTCAGTAACACAAAATTGAGGAAAAGAACAGCCAGAAATCGTTATTATCTTTTCTTTCCTACCAACAAGTGCCACTATGAACGTTTTAATCACATCAAATGAGGCAGCTTGAACAAAAAGAATAGAAAATGGCTGCTGATTGCAGACTAAGCTACTGGGAGCACTTTTCATGCACCATTAATGTTAATATATCGGAATCACCACAGATTGTAAATTAGACATGTCATTTTAAACTTTTTTTGGCAAACCAAAGATGTAGAAGAAGGGGGACATGGAACTAAGTATCCTGGAGAGCACATGAAGCAGACACAGCATCCAGCACAGCAGCATTTGGCCAAAGTTCAGTTGAGTTTAGGATATACGTTTGGTTTCAGTTTTTATTCCTAACCTGTGGAGGAGACAGACATTTGTGTATCTGGGATGGTGAGAAAACAGATGCATCTGCACCTCATTTTAGCCCAGATCAAGATTTCCTTCTATTGTTAGGACATTTGGAGTCAACAGAAACTGTATAGTTCTGTCTAAACCCTACTGATTCTAGCAGGCTTTAGACATTCATCTCAATTTGGTTTTCTAGAGAAATTAGACATATTTGAATAGGCTGCATGAATGTGCACACAAGTATCCATTATTCAAGTAACTTGTGAACACACTGGCTAATTTCAAGTACATTTGACTGAGAAATATGTTCCTACAGGTTTCCTGTACTGCCTAAGCAGAAAACAAAGTGATCCTCCTAGTACTGAGCCTAAGAAAAGGTTGTAATGCATTTTCAGTCCCTGGAAGATACCAGAAAATCTATACAGAAGCTCAACACTTAAGTGCAAACCCATAGGGAGACAAAAAAGCATAATTTATTACTTCACTATTCCTTCAACTATTGTTTTAGCAAAAATAAGCAATGTGCTAAGCTACTAGAAAATAAGTAGCACACATAAAATAACCAAAAGTGGTGTAGTTGGGAGAGACACTGTTCACTAGGCCAAACTAGGAGAACAAAGAATGTTTAATTTTAACTCCAGACCCCTCACCAGCTTTGTTGCTCTTCTCTGGACTTGCTCCAACACCTCAATGTCTTTCTTATCCACAACCTGGACAGGGTACCCAAGCTGTGGCCTCACCGGTGCTGAGTACAGGGGCACAATCAATTTCCTACTCCTGCTGGACACACTGTTTTTGACAAAGGCCAGGATGCTCTTGGCCTTCTTGGCCACCGGGGCACACATTGGCTCATGTTCAGCTGGTTGTCCACCAGCATCCCCAGATTCTTTTCTGCCAGGAAGCTTTCCATTTCCCCAAGCCTGTATCATTGCCTGGGGTTGTTGTGACCAAAGTGCAGGACCCAGCACTTGGCCTCATTAAACCTCATATGGTTGACCTCACACATCAATCCAGTATGTCCAGATCCCTCTGCAGAGACTTTCTACCCTCAAGCAGATCAGCACTTCCAAGGCTGGTGATATTATTCCTGGGCTACAGTGCAAACTCACAGTTATCTCCTTTCACCTGGCTGAATATGTCAAACAACCCATGATACCCCACCTGAATATACCAGTACCTCCCTTGTAAATTGGTAGAGCCACAAAAATTCCCAGAATCAATGCCTTCCTTGCTAACTGGTGAGCAGTTCACTAAAACCCCCAAATGTACACCTAAGGGATGACANTTTCCCCAAGCCTGTATCATTGCCTGGGGTTGTTGTGACCAAAGTGCAGGACCCAGCACTTGGCCTCATTAAACCTCATATGGTTGACCTCACACATCAATCCAGTATGTCCAGATCCCTCTGCAGAGACTTTCTACCCTCAAGCAGATCAGCACTTCCAAGGCTGGTGATATTATTCCTGGGCTACAGTGCAAACTCACAGTTATCTCCTTTCACCTGGCTGAATATGTCAAACAACCCATGATACCCCACCTGAATATACCAGTACCTCCCTTGTAAATTGGTAGAGCCACAAAAATTCCCAGAATCAATGCCTTCCTTGCTAACTGGTGAGCAGTTCACTAAAACCCCCAAATGTACACCTAAGGGATGACATGAATGACACGTTCCTTCTTCCACTTGCAGCACAAGGACAAGTCAATAGGTACCTATATAAATCTTGCACTTGGAGTGTAAGACTTCAGAGTTCATCTCTCTTCTTATGGTTCTTTTTTTTTTTTGGTAGCTGTGCAAATCTGACCATTTTTTAGGGAGGTACGTTCAATTACATACCAGACTCAGGCAAAGTTGTCACCAGTATCAGCCTGATACCTTAATTTTCTTCTCTGCTAAACAAGGTAAGAAAACCACCTTTAGAGAAGGACTGCATAGATTAATTGGTTAACCTTTCTAAATGTTAATGTAAAAAAAAAAAAAAAAAAGTTTCCTTCTGGGACTTTTGAATTCTGCTCTTGAGAGCAAAGGAAGAAGGTGCTTGATGTTGCTTTGAGTCCTGGACAGCTCAGGCAGGAGCACACCCCTTGGCTAAACCAGTCCCCATTAACGTCTGAGCCTTCCTTTTATCAAAGGGGCTTGGAACAAAATCAGGCTCAAAAGCTTTTTCATTTTTGTTCTCAAGTTTTTCTGGCCCAGAAGATATGAAAAAAAAAAAAAAGCTTCTCTAAAGAAAGTTTTAAAAGGTTTGTTTTCTTTCAAGTAACCATATATTTCTAGCTACTTGTCAAGTCCCAGTCAAATCTGATCCTCCACAAATCAATCTACGTTGGGTAGAGGTAAATAATTCTCAATTGCTTTGAGATGGTTCTTGGGAGATGAAGTACACAACTTTTTTTCCCCAAAGGTCTGGAGATGTTTTCTTCAAGCATGCTTGCTTGCCCTCTATAATTTTGTTTCTTTTTACAAAAGAGTAAGAGGCACTTAGATCAGCAACTTTTGTGCTCCCCTCAGTATTGGATGGTTCACATAAGCAAAACATCGAACTCAATACTCTTAGGGACAGCTCTTCTGTTGCTGTTTGAACACCAAGCACAAAATTCTGAACTAAAAAATTCATCTGAAAATACAGTGTTCAGCTCATCCTCCTTTTTTTCATTGTTTTCTCCTGTCTCTGTATTCACATTTCCAAAAATAGAAAAAGCATTTCCCTTAGGCTGTCTTCACACTCTAATGGGGTTAAAGTCCCTAGATTGACAAAAAATTAGCATGGGTCTAACCCAATCTATACAGAATAAATTCTCAACTCCTTTTTCCATAGACTTACACTTTCTTTTCTCCTAACTAGACTAGAGAATTAAATTACAGAATCACAGAAATTATGCCATTGTACATTTTGTGTATAGCCTCTTAACACCTCTGTCTTCCTAGACAGGTCAGACCAACTAAAGCAAAATCAAAACATATGTGCTCAGTCCCATTCACTTGCTCCATCCCATCTGATCTGAAAGTATCCTGCTTTACATGTACTTTTTACCAAAAATCTATATTAGGAGTCAAATGAACCCAAAACACACATAAAGCTGAGACATTAAAGCCCCAAATGCTTTGCTATCCTCCAAGATTATGTGAACAGAAATGTAAATTACTATTGCTTCCCTCGTAGCATCCTGGTAGAAGAGGTCAGCTGAGAACTCTCCCACCACTATGATTTACATTTTCTATTATCCAGAATCAGAAAACACCGCTCTCTGCACTGGCCCAAATTTGACAGAGAAATTAGTTTAATGTCAGTGAGACAGTTTGAGTCTAATGGAGCCCAAGATGCTCAAAGTAGGACAGCTGAATGAACCAGACAAATGGAAGCATGATGAGAACACACTCCCTGCTGTGACTCTAATGAGGAAGAAGGCACACTTTTCTGCTCAGGCAGCAGCACTGCTTGCTTTCTCCAGTGCTGGACAGGTTGCTGTCATAGCTAATGACCCGTTAATACAACAAGCCATGGATTAGCTGTTTGTTTCTAATTGCCATTGTTTATTTATTGTTAACAATATGCTGAGTCCTGCAAATTAAAAAAGCCTACCACTGCTCGTGATTGAGGGAATGCTAGCTGAGATAGACTGAAAAAAAAAGTGTTAATTCTTTCCTTCAAATTGTATGAATAGATTATAGGACTGGGCTTCTCAAGCCAGAGGTATCATTAAGACATGTTTGGTTCTGGCACATGTGTGTCTCATAAAACTACCCATTTCCAAATTCTTCTTTGGCCTACAGAATTCCCTGAACAAAAGATGTCTTCATTACTGAGGTATAAGCACTTGTACCATCCCATACATTTCAGAGGTTGAGGAAAAGTTATCATCCACTTTACTGCAAAACAGAGGTTCTTTAGGAACAAAAGTCCCAACATAATGGATTACAAAGGTTAAGCAAACATTTTGTTCACAGCACTGACTTTCTTACAGCACCACCAATGTAGTTCATGTAATGACTTCCAGATTCCAGCTTCAAAGTCTATTGTCTACCTTTACCTTTCATTTACCTGTTCTATGTGTCTATTTATACACATGCCAGGGTCCTTGTATTGGAAGAGGTACTTTGGTGGTCAGTAAGCCACAGGAAATCTATTCAGTTTGGACTGAATTTTTTTTTATAGGTAAACTGCAAAAGGTCTCTTTCTCAATAAGTGTAATTTCAAAATTGCTTCTTAGATGTAAAAAAAAAAATAAAAAATTGTTGACTCATTAAAGAGAGGAAAAAAACCCAACAAAAACCCAACAGAAATATCCAGTGACAGCAGAAGTATGATGTATACATTCTACAGAAGCAAACAGGAGTTATCCATAGAAGTTCCTTTCTCACTACTTTATGTCTCCATACTTCAAAAAGTGTTTTAAATTCACTTGACATATTGTGTCTAAAGCAAACACAGAAACTGGTTCTCCAGTGTTCACTTGAAACAGTCCCAGCAAACTCTACAATTATGCTGGGTAGCATTAAGCCTGTCCCCTCCTGCACTGGGGTTCAAGAAGGGAGAAATCTTTCATAGAACCATAGAAGCATTCAGTTTGGAAAAGACCCTTGGGATCATCAAGTCCAACTCTACAAAGTTCACCCCTAAACACCACATCCAAACGACTCTTAACCACATCCAGGGATGGTGACTCAACCTCCCCCCTGGGCAGCCTGTTCCAGTGTCTGACTACAACCTCCCACTGGGTCAGAAGCCATCCAGTATATGACTGAGCAAGGACTTCTCCTCATGGCATTCCCTCCTTGGCAGCTATAGCACACTTGACCTCACTGCCAGGCAGGAGGGACCACATATGGTAAGAGAAGTAAAGGGTCAGACACTGGGATAAGGGTAGTTCCTTTACTCACAGGTGCTAGATGCTCAATTACCTCCTCCATGAAGCAGTGTTCTTTATTCTGAGATGATTTACATTTTAATCAGCTTCACACTACTGACAATAGAGCACCTCTAAATCTTTTTCTACAAATAAGGCAGCATATTGCATGACTGCAGTGAACTCTGTTTAGAAGTCTCTAAATAGAACACAAGTTATCTAGAATTGTGCTGGTGAGAAGCTGTCAGCACTTCCACTTTGCACAGGCAATGTATAGTGGTGGAAATGTATAGCAAGTCAATTATTCTCAAGAAAGGTATTCTAATCACCCAAGAATAATTATAACATACAATCTCTACCTGCCATCTATCCACCCCTCCCTTCAATATGAGCCACTTTTTGAGGGCATACTGCCCTGTTCTATGTTTTGTGCAATGATAAATTGCCTCCTGTTAATACAATAACCATTTAGAGTTATTTTGTGCAATGACAAATAGTCTCCTGGTAGTGCAATAACAATTTAAAGTAACTGGAATGATAAAATGGAAATTATATTTGAAAGGCATAAAATAATAGTGAAAAGTCATTTACCTCAGTGGTAAATGACTGCTTGTTATAGGTCATTTTATAACACTTCATGGTACATCTACGTAAAAACTTTCATCAGAAACCACGTTTCCCACTCCCTTCTCCATAAAGACTTCCATTGCTCTAAAAGACAGTGTCCCCATTGTATGAAACCTTGGTGCAAACCACACCTGAAAAAGTATTAGAGCTACTGAAGGTCCAAAAAGGGCATCTAAAATGACTGGATGAATGCAGAACACTCACTGCATCCTGCAATGCCAGAACTCATTGCACTGAGTAAAACAGTTTAAAACACATTAAAAGTAGCTCTGTACATAGCAAGTAGGGAACTCCTGGAACTTGCTTCCCTGGGAGCCAGACTATAATAAAGTTCAAAACGTGATCAGACAGATTTACGAACACCAAATCCATAGTGGATACTCAAAGGGATTGGCAATGACTTAAACTCTACTGCCTTTAATAGAGCAACTGTGGGCAAAGGGATGAGCTTAAGTTGCCCTTAATAGAGCAACTGAGGGATGTGCTGAAGACATCCAGACGTACACTCACCCTAAGCTGCATGCCTCTAGCAGCTGCTATAGGAAGCAGGACCTTGTTCTTAGCATCTTATGCTCTGACATCACTGGAGGGCTCATCTGGAACTAAAGAGGGAGCCTGCACAGATGAAGAGCTCTAGTAACATACAGGGCATAGATAAAACACCACTCAACTGTCTCAGCTGCTGAATTCAGTCTAAACTAGTCTAAACTCAGAAATTAGGACATGCTCCCTGCTGTCAGGTAGCACTGCATCTTCTCCTCGGATAACAGACATGCAGAATGCAAATGCAATGGTTCAGAGGTGAGGGCAAACAGCTGGGTGGCAGAAGGGGGCACAGACCTGGAGACAGCACCTGCTGCAACCTGGCACTGAGATACAGGTTTAGCTGAGAGGCAGAGGGGAGGAGGTGGAAACCTGGGTGCAAGTCATCTAATATGGGGACTTGTCAGATCTGAAGAGGAACAGGAAGAAAGTTCAGGAAGAGGTGTGCAGTTTAGGATGGATGTTTGAAATCAAAGCTTGAAGTGCCAAGGTGAGGCAATTCTACCGGAAGAGAAAAATAAGAAAGAAGAAAAAAACCCACCATCTAAAGACATTTCTGCTTCTTTGATTTTGTTCTAGGACTGATCTTTTCTCAGTCCCTGCCTACACAAATGTGCTATGAACTTGACAGACTGTCAGGCAAGTATTGTAAAGCAAGCTATCCTGCCACTGTTAAGCCGTCACCGTGTTAAGTCCTTGATATGGTGGATGTGAGGCAGCTTCCCAAATGTTAATCCTTTGAGCACACCCACCACTTCTAGAAAACTGAGCACATTCCCTCAGAACTGAGGTTTTGTTCAGTTGATAGAGTACTTCCATACATTCAAACATCTTGCATGTTAACAGTTTAATCAAACTTGCATGTGCACACGTGCTCCTCTCCTTGTATACAGACCCTCTTCTGAGGCACCACCTGAGATGCTCCACAACGAAGGGAAATTAGAGCCCCAGGGATCTAAATTCCTTTTCAGATTCACAGAATATAGACAGCACATTTAGAGGTTGCCCAAGCTGCCTGCCCACCCCTGTCTCCTGCTAGCTTGCCTCGGTCTGTGCTCCTAAGGATAAGGCAGTGCTAAAGTCTGCAATCTTTTGTTGAGTGTGAATGACTTTCCTAATGACTGCCAACTGTCAGCTCTGCTCTGGTTCTGTGAGTGTCTCACCAACAGGCATGACGAAGTCACGAGAGACTTGCAATTACTGGACATAAATTAGGTTTCATTTGCCAGCGTGATGAGTGAGCCACCTATTCCTTTGATGAACAAACATCTATTCTGATGTTCACAGACCTCCCAAAAAATCTATCTGATGGCAGAGATGTACAAAAACGCAGTTCAGAGCAATTTAATTTCAGTTTTCAAAGACATGCTTGCAGCTAAGCTGTAGTATGACAGTGAGAACTGATAAGGCTGTTCCAGACAGCAGGAGGTGGAGATGAGTAAACTCTTTTGCCAACTGCCAGATTGCATGTCTGACACATTGTAGATCTAAATCCAAGTAACTCAATGGGGAGACTACGCTGAATCACACTCGCTGGGGATGTGCCTATGTCTTCAGGGCAAGAGGTAGTAGGAAGAGAAGAGAGACAAATTCCTTGATGTAAACTGGAACGATTTCCTGCAAGCCAGGAGCCTCCCTCCATTGTGTTCTCTCTGAGGCAGCCCAGAGTGCCATGTTTGTCCCTTTGCTTAGGCATCTGATTTTATTTATTTTTTATTTCCCTCCCCCAGTGTCAAAGCTGTGAAAGCCAAAATTGCTATATAGCAACACATATCTTTGCTGGAGAGTAACTTAGGAATGCAAAAGGAAAAATAAGTCATTTTATTGCTTCCCTGTGAAACATGATAGTGTTTAGATCCCGAAGACAAGGATTTGGGGTTTTGGTGCTACCAGCTGAGATATTCTAATCATGCATTCCATCTCCTCAGGAAATAAAAGAAAGAATAAAGCCCAAAACAAGAGGAAGTTCAGAAATGGATTAGATTCCTTGCAGGAAAGGGAACTCCTAGAGCTCTGTCAAGATCAGACACACCTCTGAGAGATGCCCTTCCATCAAGCATCCACTGCTGGGCTCAGTCCAGAGGTATTAATGAGTGATGATATTCAGCAGGCTGGATTAGGGCATTTAATATTTCCTGCTGGCCTGGGAATGCAGCATTATCATCAATAAACATGCACTGTACACTGACTTCTGAAGGAAGATCTGAAGTGTGGTTCATTAACCATAATTACACATGATGATACCCTGGCAACCCAGGGAGAACATAGGGCTTCAGGCATCCAAAATCCTAGGCTGAACCAAGAAACAAAACTCAAGGAGTTTTTATTTTTGTTCTGTTGAGCATGTTCCCCATCTTGCCAAACTTACAGCTTTAGGCTACTGGGAAAGTTCAGGATGAAAAACTGGCAGTCTAATTAAAAAGCATATAAAAGGAAGATATAAGAGGGAAAAATGTTGGTTTCTGCCTTATGTACAGCACCAGATTGTAACTTTTTTGTATGATTTATCAGCTGGAGCTGTACTAAAGAGTTTTGAGCTGTGCAATTCTCATGTGGTCAGCTGTGACAGTGACAAGGCAGCACCTGCAAGAGAGCAAGTTGAGCTGCTGGACTCCATCCCTGCATCCTCTCCCTTGAGGTGTCAGGTCCCAGCTTTGGTTCTGGACAAGTGCAGAGGAGCTGTCTGTCAGGAACTGACTTAGACAGCCAGTTAGTACAGAATAGTTTAGATACTATCAATTTACACAAGATTACCTTTAATACTTTGTTTATTATTTTTTTTTAATAACAAAGGAGAAATGGGTTTGGACCCTTAAGAGGTGTCCTTCAGAAAGGCATCATGAACAAGAGGCATTTCAAAATGTACTTATCCTGTACCAAGTGCCTCACAGAAATGTGTAAAAGCAAACACATGTAGACCTGCTCTGACATTGTGGCCTTCATCTCTAAAAGAATATTTCAGAAATAATCATTGTGTGAGGATATCTTTTTAACATCTTCAGTGTAGTGTGGAGAAAAGCCAGCAACACTGAAAGTATTTTTAAGACATTAATTCCCATTCTTTATGAGCAGTTAAGCCTGCATTTTGTTTTCCCTTTGTGCTCTATCCTGGATGCTGATCCTAACAATGTTTAAAAAATGATTAGCAATACAAGCACTTCTTGGCTGGTAAATTGTGATGATAAAGAAAAGACAGGTTTTAAAAATAAACTTATGGTAAGGCATCTGACTGCTGGATGCATAAACATTCAGTGTTACAGAAACTTTGCTGGAACCAGGCAGGTTTATGATACATCTCATTAGGCAATGTATTTTTAACACAATAGGATCTCCCATTGCAAGCTCCCCTTAAGGCTTTCTGTGAGCTTGGTTTTTTTTCTACCCTGCTAACAAATTTCAGAGTTGCTAATAATCAAAGAATCACCAGGACCACACAGACAAGTAACCAGATGGGACTTAGAAGACACACAGAAGCCTCCCCTTAATGTCTTTCATCTCTCTGGATAAGCAAATGTCAAATCCTGACCTTAAGAGAGAGCTGTCAGGAATGCAGCCACTCTCAGTAGCCACTTGAAATTTGGTACCACAGAGAAACACAAACTGATCAACCCCTCTGCTTTCTTTGTTGCTGCTACATTAATAAGGGCAAAAGGATTATTCCTTCTATCATGAGGGTAAAATTAGTTTTGCGTGGTAACTGTCTGTCAAGTACATTAAACACCAAATTCAGGGCTGTGGGACTCAGAAAAGGGCACAATCCTCCTCTCCAGAAACTTCATAAGAATGGAGCAAACTGGATGCTTTCTGTCTTTAGTGTACAGTTAAAAACTGTAAATGAATAAACATATCCATTTACCATTAACTAAAGACAGCTTTTGTAGTTTCTAAGTAGTACTGTCCACTGTAGAAGTTTTCAGAGCCTTTGTACACATGGAGTACAGGGAGCTGCTCTCTTGTATCAGAGGGGACACTGTACAGGGGTATCCAAGAAGGGTGTGTATGGGGCTCTTCACCATGAACTGTATGGGAATCTCTGCTCTAGTGGCTGGAGCACCTCCTTCCCCTCCTTCTTCACTGACCTTGGTCTTTGCAGAGTTGTTTCTCACTCCTCACTTCTGCTACAGTCACTGTTTTCTTTTTGTTTTGGGTTTTTTTTCCCCTTTGTTAAATACATAATCAGTGAGGTGCTAGCACCCATCACTGGCAGGCTCAGCCCTGGTCAGCAGCAGGTCTGTCTGGGAGCCAGCTGGCACTGACTCCATTGGATGTAGGGGAAGCTTAGAGCAGCTTCTCACAGAAGCCACTTCTGTAACCCCCCTGCTACCAAAACCTTGCCTCACAAAGCAAATAAAAAGGTAAAAGACTCTTCACTCTATTCTGCAGTGCTAATATTCATTTTGTTTGACATAAAGCATGGCCTGTATCTGCTGTATAATCAATAAGAGTTAACAAGGAAAAAAACTTGGGATCATGGCACTTACTTGGGGTATTCAGGAGACGTGATCTTTTGCAGTGGTAGGCTGCCTCCTGCTCACAGTACTCTGCACTGTTGATCATGGCTTCCAGCTGCTCCACACTGCTGTTGTAGTTAAAGGACATGGTGTATGGCTTCTCCTGATCAGCTCCTTGCACCCTGGTCAGTCCCGTGTTGTTGTGCTGCACTGTGGTCCAGATCTTATCTTCTGTGGAATGAAAAAGGATTCAAAGGGAAGTTAACAGCAGAAAATTTGTAACAAGCAAAAAAAACCCCATTGGAATCCAACACTTCACTGCACTGGACAGAGCATCATTAGGACCCCAGAGAGAAGTTTCCCCCTGAACCAGCTCAAGTAAACACAATAGAGGCTGCTCAGCAAGGGAGAACCTACAACTTACCTGGGAACCACAGGAGATCTTCAGTGTCTCCTATTGCCAGGTATCTGAAGGAAATCAGGTACCTTTCAGCTGGCCTTGGCCCGGAGAGAAAAGATATAATACTACAGCTCATGGAGGTAACACTCAGCTTTTGCAAACAAGCTGTAACTGAGAGCATAGCCCATGCTACTATACCAAGAAATGGTAGTGGAGAACTGCAGCTGATGAGCTTGCACAAACTCACCACAAACAGAAACCATGACCTCTGCAAGCAAGCTAAAACAACTCGCTGAGTAGCTACAAGCAGATCACTCCTTTTACTCAGTTCTCAGACTTTTCTACATATATAAGTTGAATGAAGCCCTGCTTGGAGGAACAACATGACTCAGCATCTACAGCTAACTGTGAATGTTGATGCTTTTCCATGATGGGGAGTTCATTCTCATCTCCTTCAGTGCATTTAGTGGCAAAGTGAGGGATTTCACAGCTGCCAGAAAGCAGAACCTAGGCTGAAGCACAACCTGCACCTTAACTGCCCAGCTTGTGACCAGCACTGCAGTTGGCATGATAAAGAGAACATCCCAATTAGCAGCAATTAGCTTAGCAGGGAGGCTGTTTCCCAGCTGGTTCTGGTGAGATAGCAACAGGCAAGATAACAAGAGCAGCCTAAACAGCCAATCCACCAAGCTGACCCAGTGTAAGAGATTTACTGTTTAATGAGGATTCACAGGACTGAGCCCTACACATGCTCCACCATGTTATTAAGAGTTACGATCAGTAAATTCTCTCTTTATCAAACACCCTGCTTGCCTAGGGAGGATACAAGATACTGGCAGGGAAAAAGTTCAGGAAGTAAATTTTAATCATTTGCCAAGAGGACGATTTCAATCTCACTTGTAGAAATCTATGGACAGTTAAAAAGGAGGAGGCAAAATGTAGACAAGTGATTTCAGTTTTGTTACTTGTGCTTCAACAGTGAAACCTTGGATAACACTGAACCAGATCTAAATCAGTCTTAAAAACTATGCATTTAAGTTTTCAGATGGTTTTACCAGATTACCTGGTTTAAGTTCTGGCACAGCATGAGCTTTCCTGTTACTCCCCAATATACTGGCATGACAAGCCCAGTAGCTTTGTGGGCGCTGCAATGAATTGCAGTTGAAGTTGGTTTTTTTTAATTGAATTACAAATATCCCGCAGATTACTTCAACAGAACTCTAATAGGTATATAAACATCCTAAATGGGCTATCTGTGCAAAGATACTCAGATGATTTAATGGATTGTCATTATGGAGGCATATACATGACAGGCAAGTAACAACAACCATCTGGAGACTATTTAAAGAGGTCTGTTCCAAGACCTGGTGGCAAGTTATGGAGAAATTACTCTCCCAGTAATGTATGGCATGAACTGTAAGGACAGTTTATGCTCAGCAAAACATACATTCACTCACAACATTCTCATCATTTCTGTGATGGCAGACAAATAGGGTTTGCTCATAGATCTGCAATTCTGTGGTTCTTACTGAGTTCAGGATGCTGCCTGTGGATGCTCTGAGTTGGAGCTCAAAGAAACACTGCTGCAATGTGTGAGACACAAAAGTTAGATTAAAATCGCAAGAAATATTACAAATTTATTGCTTGTAAAACTTGCCCCAGTGGTTGTTATCACAGTCAACAAGGTAGCACAATACCCTGCACAGTACTGCACATATATTGCTTCCAGCACAATATAATTCAAAGACTTCATAACACACATCTTGTACATCTGGAAGTAGTGATTCTTATCAGCCAGAGTCTCTGTTTTTTTCTTTTTCTCTCTGAAGGACTGACATGAACAGAGTGCATTTTTTAGAAGCAGTTCAGAGGGGTGAGCTGACTTTCCTCCCAGTGAACATGACAGGTTTAACCCCTGCCCTTCACTGAATAACCTCCTAAAAAGACAAGCATCAAGTTGCTTATGCTGGGAGCAAGAGGTAAAACAAAGTGATGATGGAACAAATTGGTTGCTGAAATTCCAGAAGGGCAGTCCTAAGCTCCACCCCACTGACAGTCATTAACATCACTTTCAGAAATTGCAATAAAATCCATGCTCACGATAGTGGCTGCAGCACTGCTCAGGCAATCTAACAGCCTAGTGCTTGAATTTCAGAGTAGTTAACATTACTGTGCTTTCTGGGCTGTGCACTTGTACACCAGGAAAAGTGCTGTGTGGGTACCTGAAAAGCAAAGAGGATCAAGATCTAGTAATTTAGAAGCAACTAAGGGTACTAGGGAAAACTTAATAAAAGTAGCATAGCACAGGTCTTGCCAACAAGTGTAGGAAATAGAACTGTCTTGTTTGAAATCAGGTTGAAGAAGACACCAGTAAACATACTGTAAATGACAAACACTCATTAACAAGTGTGTTGGACACACTCTGTTGGACAATATTTGTCCCTGTTGTTGGACAGTATGACACATCTTTCTCCTATTTTCCTTTGTGATTGTTCATTAATTTTCAATGGTCTCATTACCTTGCACTGGGCTGCACTCAGAAGTCCCTCCACATCTAAACTGTGCCATTTCAGATCTGTTTTTCTCCATAAGATCTTTTAGAAATAGGGAGTTAACTGCAGATTTTCCATCCTCTAGTTTAGAAAGGGAAGGGAAAACCAAATCAAGTCTCTATCTGTACTATATAAATAATCACAAAATCTTTATTCTGTTTTGGTTTGTTTTCATTATATTTTTAGCCAGTGACACTGTAATCACAGATGCAAACAAGTTGGGTACCACCAGCTCTTTCTAGTCATTTCCATGTCTGGAAACCTTTAGTCTGGGCAGCAAAGGCTCTTGTTTCCTTTATTTCAACAAAGAAGTTGTTATATTTTACGTCTGTCCATACTATTTGTTTTTTTTCCTGTTTACTGAATTTAATGAATGCTCCCTGCACTTGTGAATTTGCAATGAGAATGAAAAAGCTGTTCTCCAGGCAAAGGTCACTGTTTATTTTTACCTTCTATTATTCCACTTTATTATTTTATTACTTTCTCAGCTCAGTAAAATTTCAAACCACACAAGCTGAAAGCCATTCAAAACCCAGCAGGAGAGTGCAGTCACATCTTCTACTGTATAACCTGGAATAGTTAAATGCAGCCTTGAAAGTAGGTTTCCTAAATGCCTGTTAAATTGTTCTATAATTCAAAGGTGACAATGCTTTAATTTCAGGGTAATGCTACAGCTTTATGAATTCACAGTTTTATTTAATGGTCCAATTTACTAGGATATTATGCTGCCTGTGTTTGGTCCTAGGAGATGTTTTTACAGCATGGGACTGCAAGGCATTCAGCACATTTTAGACCCTCTGTTCAGCCTCACCCATAGTTCTTTCATCTTGCTGGAAGTCTCCAAGTTGATTTTGATGGCACACAAATTAAATTGTGGGAAATTAGAGCAGCTGGAAAACTGGCTTTCAGTGAGTTCTGTATTGTCTAATTCTCATTTTTATTCTTCAAGTTGAAATATCTCTGTGGAGCACATTTCACCCATACAAATGGCATCACTCTTTTATGATTTAGGTGGTTTGTCACAAAACAAGATTATTCAGACTGATTAAATTGCCAACAAGCCAAACATATGGTAAATGCTACATGAGAGAGACAAAAATTGCTCTGAGAACCCATATGATGCATTTGTTTCACAATGCTCTACACTGAATACAAAATGCTGTCCTGAAAGCTGTACCTGTAACTACAGGAGTAACCACACCAAATAAACTCTCCTGCTTGAAGGCTCTACTGTTTTAAGCTGCAGTGAGTGGCAGTTTAACCCAACTGCCCTAGACACAGCCCTCAAAGAATGGGAAAAGACAATTTCTGACTGCAAACAGCTTCAATTCACAGCCTCCAAGGAGGTGATTTCAAGTCTCCTATGAACCCCAACCATACACACACATATATTTATTTTTTTTTACCCTATTTACTGTGCTGTTTTGTTGTTTGGTTTTTTTTCCTGCTGGCTGATCCAGCAAGATGTGCTTTTGCAGCTTGTTTTGTGCTCATCAGCCTCCTCCTAGTTTCTGATTCAGACACCTCCAGTGCAGAAGCACCTCAACACATTTCCATGGAAACAATTCTGGGAGGGGGTCCCATCTTGTCAGTACTGCATGCTGCCCACTCTCTGTGGTACCAGCAGACTGCACCTGCCAGTGGGCATTCCTCAGGGATGCTCACACCCAGAACCATTCCCCAGCTGTAAATCCTTCCTTGTAGTCAGCAGCCAGCACCACACCCCTGGCTCCACAGACATGATGGCAGAGAGGGAAGCTTCCCAGCTCTTTTGCACCCTAAACATGAAGTTTGGTTAGGTGCATGGCACTAGACACCCATGTCTGGGGAAAATGGATCTACTCCTTCTAAGTGAGACAGCTGGAGCTAACCTCTCACTTCCAAGTCCTGCAGATGCAGCAAGTGATTAAGTTGTAGTAACAGTTAAAAGCTAAAGGCTAGAGGAAGATATCTACTCTTACGTTCTTCTGTGCTAAAACTTCCTTGGGCACCTCCTGCAAGTGTGACAGTGCAGACCTGCAGGACTTCTGCTGGGATGCCCATCAGAAAAACAACAATTTTGATGAAAACAAGCAGTGCAGCTATTGACAGCACAATTCCTTTGACATAATATAAGCACTGAAGTTTTTCCATTTTATGAAGTTCTGGAATACTTAATGAAAATTCAAACCAGAAATGAATAAATTGTCAGAATTACAGTATGCCAAAAGACCTGCAGTGTTTGAGGCAATAAACTGTAAATCTTTAACAGCCTTCTTTAATCTAAACAGTGGTGAATAATTTGTAAAGGATTCCCATTCATTTTCTCTAGTGATAGTCAGTCACAATTACAGACTGTAAGCTGCATTAAAAATAAAACAAAACAAAATGAACAAACAAAAAAGGCACTCCAAAAACTGCCTTAAGAAGTTCAAAGCCATAAAATCTCATCTCTTTCTGAAAATCTCAGGGAGTTTCACTGATTTCTTGTCCCACAATTACATAGTTGCTGGTATTAAAACTAGAATTAAGGGCATGACCTTCTCCTCTCAGTTATTGCCTCATCCTAACCAGTGGCAGCCCTCCTTTCCACGTGAGACTCTGCCAAGTCCATTGGAAAAATAACTTCTGGTGGCTTCTGTATCAGTGTAATTGCTCTACAAAGTAAAAGGACATGATTTCTGATGGAAAATAGATTAATGAATTACATAACCAGAGGGGGGGAAAAAAAAAGGCAAACTATTTAAGGATTGGACAAATATCTGGCTAAGACAGAATTAGCCATTGATCTAGTCATGAAAATTTCTAAGCATTATTAATTTGACAGCCCAGGGTCTGCACATGGTGAAACAGCATCAGTTAGGAAGTAACAGTGACAGAATGACTTGGGTGTATTGTGAGAAAATCTTTCCAATATTCAGGATAAAACTTACTCTGGAGAAGATGAGGAAAGGTCATTACAAACACTTTCAATACAGGGCAGCAAATCAAGTCCATGGAAGGGGATTGCAATGTCTATAGACTTTGCACTGGAGAATATGATGATTAGCATTTAAGTAGCACTCCAGACAGATCAATACATTTCTAAGCCACAAGAGAAAAAGAACAAGCCTCACAGTGATAGAAAGACTGCCAGAGCAGAGGTGCAGAGGCTCCCTTAGCCATTTTCTGTATTGATTGTTATCAGTCACTTCAGTGGGAAGTGAAGATCAATTCAACTGGGCTAATTATCAAGCAATCGCCCAACGGGGAAAATTTCTCTTCCAGTGCTGCTGGTTGCTCATTACCCCAAAGCAGGACAGGATAAATTCTCTCTGTGCAAGAAGTGTGGGTGTAGAGCACCATGGCTGATGGGAGAAGCCAGGTAAAACAAGCAGAGCTAGTTCACATTCCCATGCAAATGGCCCTGGAAACTGTTCCAATGGTGCTGAATGCAATCATCCCAAAGTACTAATTAATCCCTGTATGGACCCAAACAAAACCTCGTGGTGTCTCTCACAACATCCAACTGAATATGATCATAGTTTGGGCACTTGCTGCACACACATTGTATATGTGGTGTGGATTCCTCATTAGTTCTTTAGAATTGATGAATTTTCCTGTGTGGATTCCTCATTGGTTCTTAGAACTGATGAATTTTCCTGTGTGGATTCCTCATTGGTTCTTAGAATTGATGAATTTTCCTGTGAAAGTGACTCTGCTTTTTAATTTTCTTTTTAAACTAGCACTGGGTTTGCTCTCTTTCACTGTCATTGCACTGCCTCTTTATTCCTCTTGTAAGAAAATGCAAAATTGCTTCTGTCAACAAGGCCCATCACTTTGGGTCTTGCCAACCCAAATAGCCCTGGACTATTTACCTTTAACCTCTCTTTGTACAGATACCTTTCTATGTCTTTAATTAGGTGCATCACTGTTCCTGAAAACCTCCTACTTCAACAAAATTATTTTACTTCTACTAGAAATAGACTGCTTTGAAGACAAAATCTCTCTAAAGTGCTTCTTCTTCCTCTGTTATTTTTTATTTTTTCCTCTCTGCAATATTTCCCTTCCCTTATATCCCTCTCCCTCTTTGTCTTTGTATGATTGTCCAATTCCCTGAATTGGAATTTTCTGGTTTCTTCAGAATTTCTATTCAGTGGGCTGTTAAATCTGACAGGCTTCCGAGAAATCACTGGGACAACAATAAATGAACTTGTAATGTTGATACTATCCACATCACATGTTGGATGCCTATGACCTGACATCAATGTGAGAAAACTGTTATCTGCCCTGGTTAATAACTGGCTACAAACAAGACCCCTACTTGTTCAGTTAAACAGGTAAAAATTAGAAAGAATTTTAAACAAATGCAAGAGAACATAAAGGAACAACAGTGTTCCCTAAATGCAACGATGCTGCTCATTTCTGATTATCTGAGTCTGTCTTTGAATTCATCCTTCACAGCTTCAAGGCACCATAATTCTCAGAAGTCATTAGCTCACTGCACCTTTACTTTTAAAAGCACTAAATGAGTCATTTCCCCAGATTTTCCATTCTGGCTCCAGATTCCTCAGCCTGAACACATTTTGGGAATAAAGAGGTTACCGCTTCCTGAACTGTACACAAAAAGAACAGCCAGCCTGAGTAAAAGCAAAGCTTCATTTAGCCCAGCAGCCCAACTGCCTTCAAGGGCAAACAGATACTCAGGGAAGTGAGGGAAGGCAAAAGTTTGTCCAGAAACTCATTCCCATTTCCCAGTGATCTTTGTCTTACAGCTGCCACCAAACCCCCACGTTTAATTGCACTTTTTGAATCCATCAGCCAAGACTGGAGCTTCTTGCAGCCTGATTGTACTCCCTGTGCTGAAACATGGGTCTCATTGATGTCCTGGGGTAGTTAAGTTGCCAGCTGAATTATTCATTGCATCAAGAAAAAGAAAACAAAAGAATGCCAAATCCTGCTATCTAGTAATTCAACTGTCCCTTAGCTCCTAAATGATGAAAAATAATCAGATTTTTCTCTGTGCCACATACTCCCCTCAGCATCTTGTTAATTTATTTAGTCTCCTCATTCGTGGAAGTCGTTCCCACTTCTGGCCATCTCTATTTTTCTGTTCAAGGGAGGTGTGATGTGGATTTATATTGCTGAAAAACAATGTTGAGCTATTTGTGTCTGTTGCTTCTGGGTACCTAGTAGAACACAGTATTTCTTTGACTTATCCTGAATATTGATACTGTCAGAAAACTATGCAGAAGCATTACCTGAAAAAAAAGCAATGAGTTAAGAAACCATCCTTGAATACAAAAAGTTGTGATTTTCCCCCCATACTTTGCACTTTACTGTAAACATTTTATTTTTTTTTTTTACCAACACAATATAGTACATTCCCAGAGAAACAAAGATGCTCTTGTGATTAAGGCACTCAAACCATATTAGGATGATACAGAGACATAACCCAATTGTGCACGAGACTCTCTGAACAATTCCAAAATAGTAATTTCTTTCTGTGTCTCAGTCCTCTACTATGCAATAGGAATGGCTGTGACAAATGACCTTCCCTCACCTCAAATGAGACATCTAGGGGGAAAAAAAGAAATATGAATAAAAAAAAGTTTTCCAGGCGAGGAGGTTTTGTCAGTTTTCCCCATCTCCACTTCTCTCATAGCCAAAATAAAATAAAAATGTCAGCAAGTTCATTACAGACAGAGAGAAAATTAGGTATATGCTTCCTGGATTTCTGCCAGGTAACATTTATTTGAGAAAGCAGATGCTTTCTGCAAAGAATTTGTCAAAAATGCTACTTCTTCAGCAGAGATAAAAAGCACTGACAATGTTTTGATCACACATATTTATATGATAAATAATAAACATGAGCACATTTCCCCTACTGGAGATCAAGGAAGGATATTCAGACAGAAAGGTGAAACTCTGTTTCAATTCTTATGAGATTCAACAACAGTGAAGGAGACACATCTTATTAAATATTTGTTACACTTGAATAAAAAACATACTTAATAATTAACTGGTGTGCATTTAATTAACATAATGATTGCCCAATTAAATCAAAATGAAAATTTAATTTCAGACACTTTAAGTACAAGGAGATTAAGGATAAAATATGAATATCCTGAGTCCTTAGTTCTCAAGACTGAGTGTGGAGGTGATATATGGAAAAGTAGCTCAACCAGAATTAGCAATTTAGAATGGGTAATAAAATATTCTTTCGCCCACACCTGGCCACAGAAAGCAAAAAATGCCAAACAGGAGGCAGACTGGGAAATTTCCTCTCCATTTCAAAAGTAAAAAGCAGAAAGGACATTCTGCCATCTACTCCAATCCACAACACAGGCCATGTCATCTTTTCTCATACCCTTGCATCATAACCCTATATGCAAAAGAGGACACACTTTAAGGGGAAAATTTCCCAGATATATTCATTTTAAACACTTTTTATTTTCAAACTACAGAACTGTAGGGCTCTTGCTCCACTACCTGTATCATTAGTGTCCCTCCTCCTAAAAGCTACATGTCTTCTCCTCCATACAGATACAAGAATCAAGGTTTCTCTGTGTCATCAAAGGCAGCACACTGGTGTAAGGAGAGATATTCCTGCTTAAGTCAGAATGGAAAGGTTTACAGCTAGCTCAGTGCAAGGAGTTTAATAATAATTCCCAGATCCAGTGTTCTAGTAGAGCAGAGAAACCATTTAGTTAGAAAAAAAAAATTTGAATTCTAAGTTTCTACATCTTTAGTAGAAAACAAACATTTCATTAAAAGTTATATTACAAAAAAATACATCAGTAAAAAAAAATTCATCAGTACACTCTGTGAAGTGCAAATACCATTGTAAATACCATTTAGCAACAGTACGAGGTACTTCAAACTTAGCTTAAAAATCACTTTAAGGAAAAACCTCTGAGTTGAGTCTCAATCACTAGAAATTCCCTGCTTTTTCCCCCTCTAATGAGACAGACTTCTGACTGTGAGGTCATCTTAGCAGTAGCCAAACAGTAATCTCAAGACAACATGAAGCACAGAAGAGAAGGTTGGGCCATTACCTGTTATATTGCAGAAAACACGGACTGGTCCAAGTGGTCCACTGCCATCAGAGTCAATGTAGAAGAATCCTGATGTCTTCCCTTGGTGTCTGTAAGCCTCACAAGATTGCTCATAGATAGCTTTAAGAGAGAGAGAATGACTGCATCACAAACAAGAAAACAGACACTTAACATTTTAAACATGAGGAGTGCTTTAGTCACTGTCAGAACAGAAACTGCTGCATCACTGCTGAGTAGTATGTGAAAGAGTTCCCTGCATTTAGACTTGAGCTCATGCTCAAAGTTAGACGTGTATTTACTTCCTTGAACTGCTGGCTTGAAAGATACAGGTACTGGCCTTATTTTGGATTAAAGTATGTAACAGTAAATGGATAGGAACTTTCAAACATGTCTAGTTATGGAGTGATAAATGCATCTGCAGCCACATAATGCTATTTCAAAGACTTTGGTACATACATGTGTGTATCAATGATTTATTACCTGGGCATGTGTTCAAGTCTTGTCAACACAGATGACAGGTATTTTTGCCAGATATTGTCAGCAGGTATTTATAAACCTCTCCCACTGTCTCCTATCCAAATGAAAACAAGCCTTTGTCCCCTAGCAGAAGAGCTCAAGCTCAGATATGGGTGACATCTTTATGCTTTAGACCCATCTTTATACAACCAACTCGTTCTCTCTGCTTATCAGTAGTCTTCTTTTGGAGGATTAGTGCCCATGAAAATCCAAGTGGTTAATAAATAAGCACAGCAAGTCACCAAGAGCAAGAACAGGAGGAAAAACTCTCACGGGTCAGTACAATTCCTTGTACTTGAGACAATTTTTCAGGCAAGATATTAGAACTGTCACTTCACGTGGGGCAAAGAGAAAACTCCCTGAGACAGGCAGTTAAAAGGTATCAAAGTCACTTGCTAGCCTCAATCTCCAACAACAGTAACCTTAAATCCCATTGCAGGAGGATTGATTTATTTTTTTTCCACCCACTTAAACATTTACCTGATTATACTGACAAGGTTATTCTCCATAACAGCTTACGACTGCTCAACTAGTAGTCAGCAAATAAGGTAAAAAACAGATAGATTTAGCAGATCAAGACTTTTTTTTTTTCTTCCTATGGGATGGAGTAATTTGGAAGACACAGTAATGGAAATATTAGCAAATATAATTACCCCTAATATTTAAGTAAGCTTTTTGGGGCTACCCATAGCAGAACACAAAGAAATTGTTTGGACAGCATCTTTGGCCACAGTGAGAACAAATCTATCTTTTTTCTGCCCCTTTATTTTAAAAGTACATTTAGCTACAACAAGCACATTTGTACATCAATATACAGCAAACACAGGATTTAGGCTGGGAGATATTCAGGGAAACTTGTGAACAGCCCATTTTTTTAGCCACTGCAAATATATATTTATTTTTTTTTCCCAGGCCCCCCCTCAGCCTCTCAGCCTCTCCTGAAGAAGGCAGCAATTGCTCTGCACCATCAGGAATAGCTCCTCATTCCCCCTACTGTGCACACATGGACTCAACACCCCTCCTTTCCCCTCACTGCCTAAAAGTAGTTTCTCTAAAAACAAAGAATCAAAGAGGCTTAAATGGGCAGCCTCAAACAGCCTTGTCTGACTATGATTCTGAAGAATGCTATAAAACAGCTCATCTTTCAGATTGTAATGAAATTTGGGCACTTCTTCTGCCAACAAAATAGAATCACAGTTCTAGGGGCTCTGATCCCAAAGTGGTTATGAATTGAGAATCTCACCAGTCAATCACTTGTACCACTCAATGAAATGTGCTTTTCCTTAGTACATCTCTGCTGACCAGACATCTTTAGCAGGCAGAACATCACTAAGTGCTAAATATGCACAGCATTACCCTTCCTGGAGTTTAGAATCTGCTTAAGGTACTCAGCACCTGGTGAGAAAGTGCTTTAATTAGTATCCATCCTATAATAAATAGAATTAAGAAAGCTCTTCCTGACAGTCATTAGCCTGACAAAGAAAGCACTGTAGGCATCCAGAAGATCTCTAAATCCCCCCTTCTGATAGTTGGCCAAGAGTACATATTAAATGCAAATAAAATCAAATCCTCAAACCAGAAGCCATTTTCCCACTATTCACAGCCTGAGGGGCTAACAGAATCCCTCAGTTGCCAAAATGCTGACAGAAGGAGGGTCAGGAAGAGACTGTACCAGGTGATTAAATAGGCAATCAAGGAATCATGGGCTGATCAATTTGCAAAGTTCTCAAACTGCAGTTCACTTAGTGAATTTGCTGTCATCATCATTACAGGACGCTTCATCTTGCCTCATTAGGGAATATGCCAATTGCTTCCCCTGAATTGTTTGCTGAGTATTTTTAAGACAAAGGATGGTGCAAGGGGCAGAGGCAGAAAACCAGTATGTTTTCAGTGAACTGGCACAGCTAGAAACTCATTCTTAATCACAAACTTTTTCTTACTCCTTTGCTGCTTCTTCACTGTCATTTTGGCTGGAGCCCAGAGAGGATATTTCCTTAATTTCAAATTATTAAGGAAAGATGTAAGGACTCACTCATCACTTAAAGATGTTTTGGTGGATAACTTATTTTGCAAGCTTCACATGGCTGGATCTTAAGCATTTGGTACCTTATGCTTCTAGACTGGACTGGCCATTGCTTTTTGTTCTCCTTTTTGCTATTTTATGCTGTATAATGCATTAAAGGAGAAAACTGTATTTGTTTTCCAGTCACTTCACAGACCTTTGAAGTGAACCTCCATTCCAAGTGCTGCTCGATGTCTTTGCAGGCTGAGCTGGTTGCTTGTTTCAGAATAAAGTTATCAATTCCATTTGCTGAGAAAGGTCCCACTACTCCAGTGACAACAGCTTGAAGCTGTCTTTATGGTTCAGTGAAAGACAAGATCTCTTTGTAGTCATTCTTAAATCAGAAATCTCATGCAAAAAACAGATTAACAGTTATCTGCAACTGTTAAAACCCCAGATCCTTAACTTTGAAAACTGCCATCACATTTATGTTCCATTTTGTGCCAGACTTCTCTGGTGTAGATGGAGACAAGGTCATTTTGGAAGAGTAGGAGACCATTGCTGTAGTCATTAAAGAGCCTCTACTCATTTATGTGTAGTCAGTCTCTTTCAAAAAGCAAGCACCAAGGATCACTACAGAGCTGTTGACAAATGCATACATTTTAATGGCAAACGTTTGCAATAATGACACTTTTATAATAAAGGAGAGGTATTAATCAGTTCATTCCAAGGAGGACTCATAAAGCATTATTTTTAGACTTAAAAAACCCCCAACAAACAAGAAAGAGTGTTTTATTCCTTTCTGTGAAGCATTTTAATAGTGTTTACACTTTTACTCATTCAAATTTATTTTCATGTTTTAAAATGTTCACCAAAATGGGACCAAACCAAGAAAAAGAATGTTATTTAGAGACTGCTCATGTAAAATTTTTTTTCTCATTAAAATGCTTAATCAAGCACTTTTTGAAAACATCATTTCAAAAATGAACCCTCCAAGGTGCAGGATCAGTTTTCTTGCTCTAACCTTCCCACATTTGTTTGGACTAATTTTGACTTATACCATCTACTGAAGGTAAAATGATAGTTTCCAGCAACATTTGCTTTAGTGAGCCAGAACTGCTGAAAACCACAGTTTATGACTTTCAGCCCCTACTGTTTTTCCTTGGGCTGTTTTGCAAATGGGCTGCACTGCCACACAGCAACAGCACTGCAGGCAGAGAGAAGCTGTTTGCTTCATGGACTTGCATTATGTTAGTGCTTGATGGAAAGAGAGGTCAGCAGAGCACATGAACCTATGCTAACCCTCTGCAAGTATGGCTTGGACCTCACAGTCAGGTGTGGCAGGTAAAAGCATCGGGGTAAACTCCAACACAAGGCAAAAAAAGGTGTCCCGGGGGCTTGGTTGATGGGTTATTGCTGGTAACTGTGGCTATTGCAGAAGGACAAAAGAAGAAACAGCTTGACTCCCAGGCTCCAGATTTAGTAAGGGAAAGTGGACATCAGAAATACTTGTTTTACTTGGTCACAAAGAGGCTGGGTGCCTTTTATTGCCTTTTTTTTTTCCCCCTCTCAGAATCACTTCTAAGCCTTAACACTGGACCCTGTTCTCACATTTCTGGAGTGCTTTTTAAGGATTTTTTTCTTTTTTGTAAAGGCTACTGCTGTGTATCACATAGAACTTTAAAAATCCTGCCAGAGCTTGCTACTGAAACTGATGCAGCCTGAGAGCCCCATTCTTCATACCAAGAGCTGCTTCCCTAAGTACTCCATGTACTCTTGTCTCCCTGCTAGGATGAGCTGTGCTGATGGTGTTCAGGCATGCACAACACTAACACAATTCTAGATATCTATCTCCCAACCCCTTATAATCCTCTGAGAAACACACACACCCCATTTCTCCCTCAGGTATCTCTTTCAGCTTTAAGTATCTCAAACTGAAACTGATCAACACCTCATCCTATCAAAGCATGCATTTTGAACATTGCTTTACTCACTGATCATAATGGCCATCTTCCTTTAGTTCTCCCTTCTCATCTTCCAAGATGCTTAAGAAATCATTTGTCAAACTTCAATCAGCTAAACTAAACACTTTATCCCCAGTCAGATTAACATCCCCCAATTCTACACGTTATCTAAAGAATTCCATTTTCTAATTCCTGCACCAAGACCCTTAGAGCTGGTCAGCCTGAATGCACACAGTAGCTCTCTGCACCCTGCAGGTCCAACAATACTGGGCTCCCTCTTAGCTTTATCCTGCAATTGAAACTTTCAGCCTTGATTGACTACACTGGAAGAGCCTGACAAGTTCTAAACGTGAGCAATTTCATCACTATTCAGCTCTCTGAAGCATCTTGAGCTTGTTAATTCAACTGTTTTAATTACAATCCTTACACCAGAATGGGCTGAGTCCCTGGTGTAGCTGACATCTTTAACAACACGTGGCTGAGCACAAACATTTGCAATGTAAAACTTCCAGCATTTCCAGTGAAATTTCTTTTTATTCAGTCTTTCACTCACTACCTGTTACTACACTGACAATCTTGCCCTAACTGGTTCACCTGCAGTCTCCATGATAACCTTCCCTAAGCACATACTGTGTCATTGTGGAGCTCCCTAGCAGATAAGCTTTTAGCTGGCCTCAGTTTTCTTGAGTACTTAACAACTCTCCTTTGCCCCCATGTTACTAACTTAAAAAACCTCTCCTCTCCCTTGGACCTCTTTAATTTGATTTTTCACCTTAGTTCTATTTTGAGTGAAAAAAGACTGTTCTTTGTGCAAAGACTTGAACTTTTAAAAATAATTCTGAAGAGCAATAGATTAAAATCCACCTCTCTCCAATGAATGAAATTATTCACTCACTAAGTTGCATATTTAAAAACAGTGCTGGCTGCTGGACTTAATGGAAAGGTTAAGTGATACCCAGACTTCAGTTTTAACTACTGGAAGACCAGAGAAGGTAAACCTCTTTCCCCTTCACTCAGCAGTACATTACTGGCATATATACATCTAATAAAAGAAGCTAATAAAACTAGGTGATAATTTTCAATTTCACATTGGGAGGTAACATTTTTATGGTGATATAATAAACTAAAATCATTAAAGAGACCTAAAGAACTTTATCTCCTTAGGAGGTGATGACACTGTCCACTCCCTGGCTAAAACAGACAAGCAAGATTCATGTTGCTTTTCACCACCTCTAACAATTGTATAGGCATGAAAAATTGTAAGCAGAATGCTTTATTTACTACCAGATCATTCAGGGGTTTCCTTTTCTCTGCAATTTTGTTGCACCTTAGATGTAAAGAGTAATAATAACCTCTATACTTATTTATTTTCTTGGATTCTGAAATGAAAACTTCTGTACTGGTTAGACTGGAAAAGCCAGTAAGAGCTGGGGCTTCAGTCTGCAACGAGCCTTGAAGTGACCTTGGGCAAATTGATGGGTGCAAATGCTGACACAGACCCAGTTAAGCATTCTCACCAAAGCACCCAGAGCTCCTGCAGGCAGATTGGAAATGACTGCTTCACCCTCTGCTGCTGCACCTCAGACCTGACAGATCTGTTCTCACAGACGTGGAGCAACGAGTGCTCAGTCGAGGAGTTTTCTACAATAAATAAACCAACATTAAATGGGAGGCTGCTTCTTCTCATTCCAGAAGCAGAGGGATTAGTGCAGGCAATGAACTCTGGGAGCAATCGTCATTCTCACCCTCACAATACAATTGTCTTGTTAAATGCCAGAAAATGAAATCTCTACTCTTGAAAACTGGATTTGACAGCTCTGCTGTTGACAGCCTAATGCAGTCTCCACTGTGATGTGCCTGGATGACAGATGGCTTCTTTTTCCTTTTAAAAAATATGTATTTACTCATCTGATAAAAGATGTGTTATTTCCGTAGGTAGCTTTACAATTATTTTTACCACAATGTCACCTAAATGGATTCTGGGGAGGGAATCTTTCTGTTACACTTGGGGATTGGACAATTTCTTCCAACTGAAGCTAAGGCCTCCTCTGGCCATAGTACACAAGGTCAGGTACCAGGCTGTCCTCCCCTGTCGATGCCCCGCTGGGGTCTGAAGGCAGCTGTGTCACTCAGCCCCTGACCTGCAAGTGCTGCTGCTGCACAAATGTGGGCAGGGAGACCTATACTATTTTTTGAGCACTGATGGAGGGAAAGGAGAAATCAAAGGCTGGAAGGACACTAAAAAGCATGGCATTCTCAGCCCTGCTCCTGAAAGCACTGGCACCCCTGCGGTGATGGTCACACCCAACACAGACAGGCTTGAAAGGGACTGACTTAGTCCCCCCCACACTCTGTTCTCTAGTGAACTCCCAAAGCAGAATATTCTGTGTGTGTTACTTGTAAGAAAATGTCAGGCAAAGGGAAAAACCTTCTTTTAAATGAACACCACTGAGAAATGCAGCTGTACAATTTACAGATACACAAACTGAAGGGAAGGCATTAATAAGACAGTAACTTATTACAAAATAAGCAATGGAAATTCACAAGCCAGAAGCATGGTGGGAGCAAAAATATGCAGGAACACCAAGTAGAGTACTGAAGGCTTGATATGAATATTAAACATTTTTTGTTTAGTCCAAGAACACCAAGGTGTTGAAATATATATGAAAAAAACCCTATTCCAATAATCTCAGACAGGAAAACAGGCTACTCAGGCCATGCAAACTACATAACCAGGATCAGTGCAAGACATCTGGGAGACTTTTTAAACCTCATTTGCCTAGTCAGCAAATGTGCACTCACTTTCCTACCTTAGAACATGGAAGAATTACCAAATCCATGGCTATCCCTTTAAGATGCAGCTCCAGTATTGCTAACAATCTGGCTGAAGCTATATTAAGCTTTTCAGATCAAAAATGATATATGCAGCAAGCATATTCATATTAAAAAAAAATAATACATTTTCAAAGCCTGAAGTTATGTTAAGTTTATGCCATATCAACAACTACATGACATTTCCATTATTAGATGGATCTTTCCTCCAGCAATAGCCTAGGCCAATAAGACACATGCCTCTATGTGCAAGATAGATCACACACCAAAGAAAATATCCAGAATTAAATTACTTTCTGTTAATTATCACCTTGCAAAGCTTTGGGACATGTTGACATCCCCCAGAACATGAAGAATAAAACCATTATTTTATATTTCTCATCATCTTTTGTATCAGTGTTCAGCACTCTCTGGAATAAAAATGTACACCCAAGACTAAAGGCCATCTGAAAACTATCATATATAAAAATAATAGAAATATAGGAGGGGAAGATGAGGCTTTTTAAGGGACTAACATCATTCATAGAAAGAGAAGGTTACTAATCATTACCTTGCAATAAAGTTATAAAATTCTGTGTCTCAGGGCCATTCTACACTGTTCTACTGCTTTCACCATCACATGATAATTACAAGGAGAATTAATAGTATGAGAGAGATGAAAATGCAGGTATTAAACTGTGACCTTTCCACTGAAAATATTTGGTATATATACACACCTGTAATTCTTCTCCCTCTCTCATCATGGTCTATCTTCAGTTACCTAGTGTGTGTCTAACCTAAAACAGCTTCCCTCTGTAGACAACAGACTCGGGGGTGGTCCATGGACTTATCATGGGCACCCCATCTCATGGTGAAATTAGGTGCAGAAAATAGCTCACACATCCAGAGAGACAGCAGACCACTATCTTAGATTAGATGTCACAGTATCAGACAACAAAAAATAGATGAGCTGAATCCCACACAGGCCTTTTTTTTCCAAGCTGTGCACTAACATCAGTGTTTCCATAACTGAAAGAGTAAAGCAGGAAAAAAAACATTATTATCTCTCTTGCTGCAGTTCACACATAAAGGCCCCTTTCCTATCCAGATTATTTCAGACTACTCCAATACCTGATGGATCAGTAGGCTGCCCACCACACAGCAGAAATGGGGAAAGCATCTATCACTGCAAAGACTTCAGCTGAGCTAATCTTCCAACCTATTTAAATGCAAGCTGTGCAGAGCACATTTAAAAGATAAACCAAAAAGCAAACCTGTGCATTTTACAGACTGGAAATCAGATTGTAGCCTCAAAGCACTGTCTTAGCTACAGATCAGCAGTAAGCAAACAGTAGCTCCAAAGGCAAGAATCCATACCATTTCAGGAGATGATATAGATCACATGCCTTCCAATATACCTGCAAATTGGATCTTATTCCCAACAGATGTGGAGAAACTAAAGCACAACAAAACTCATACATGAGCAAATGCAACTCAAGTATCATTTGCTTAATATCCTAGAAGGTTATTCCATGACTCCTGGTTTCCCCAAACTGCAGGCAGTGTGGTGGGTACCCAAGGACAGTCAGCACAAGGTCTAAAACTCCCATCAAATTGCACATCCATGTGCACTTGTGACCACAAGGCAGTAGCACATGCTTTGGAGTTTCACAGCTACAGACAGTAGAGATGAGAACACAGTTGCTAACTAATCAGTGCTGTGACTAGCCAGGAAGATGATGTGAATTGCACTGCAAGTCAGAATGATGAGAGGTAAATCCAAATCTTCTTTCCCATTAAAAAAAAAAAAACAACAAACAAAAAACCCCCCCAAAAAAACCCAACATATCAACCTCTCTCCCTACACACCTCCACCCCACAAAAATAAAATAAATATTTGGAAGCTATTGAAAATATTCCACATGTTGCAGCTTGTGAAGGATTACCAGTTATTAAACAGAGAAATGGATTTAGGCATCAGGCAATAATCTTTGCAAGAAAGAAACAATCTGTTTAGAAAATACTCAGTCTTCCCACTTTATGCCATTGAAACACAGAAACATCTATGGGGTTTATCATGAGAACAGAAGCTGAGGCAGATGAGACTTCAGGGTGAAATTTGTCTGTCACAGCATGGCTATTTAATAGGAGGTGACCCTACACCCATTGCCACACCTCTTGTGACAGTTTAGGAGCTTTTAGGATCAGAAGGGATTTTGAGTGTGCAGGATACCTCAGTTTTGCAGAAAATGGACTGCCTTTAGAAAGATTATATTAAGGCAATGTCTAGACCCAGCTAGCTCTTTATATGGGTCTTGAAATGTGACTTTTACTTCATCCACACTTCTTGAATTTCAATTATACCCATTTTCAGTCATGACAGACACAATCTTCTCCCACATATCTGATGTGGTCATGCAAACATTGTCCCACCTGTGTCTTCTATCAGGTTACTGTTCTGCCCTGCCACTGTCTAATTCCCCTCTGTTGCATCAAATGCAAATTACTTATCTTTGTTTTTCATGGCATATTTCCAACCTATCTACCTGTCATGACTGGCATTTGCCTTGTCAAAAACGTTAAGCTCCTCTGGCCATGGCCCTGTATATTTTTCAAACAAGCACATGATTGCTTTCTCGCATGTCACTCCTTCTTGGCTCTAAGAATTCATATTATCTTTTTGATCCTGGGATTTTTTGCCTACAAGAAAGAAACCTAGCAGTAATTATGTACCTGGTAGACTGAAACTGCCACCTATGATGCTGATGAAAACTATCACTTGTGCCAGTGTGTTTGTGCCCCTCAGAAACTTTGAACAGCTTAGCAGGGATAGTCTGTACTGACAGTTATTCCTCACAGTGTGAGCTGTTCTTCAGTGTGCTCCATGAATATTAGGAAGAAACCAGTAAGACAGCTTATGTATCAACCACAAAATGTACTCAACACTTTACAGATGATAACAGGAAGTTATGGGCAATGTATCTCCAGATCTCAGTTCTTAAAATGGTAAAGTCTCCTAGTCTGAGCTGGTAACACATGAATAATTAATTCTGGTTTGCAGATTCATGTCATAGGATACGTGAGGTTGGAAGGGACCCTCTAAAGGTCATCTAGTCCAACTCCCCTGCAATAAGCAGGAACATCCTCAACTACATCAGGTTGCTCAGAACCTCATCAAGCCTGACCTTGAATGTCTCCAGGGATGGGACCTCCACCACCTCCCTGGGCAACCTGTTCCACCACCCTCATAGTAAAGAGCTTCCTAACATCCAATCTATATTTACCCTTCTCTAGATCAAAACCATTGCCCCTTGTCCTATCACTACATGCCCTTGCAAACAGCCCCTTCCAAGCTTTCCTGGAGCCCCCTTCAAGTACTGGAAGGCCCCTATAAGGTCTCCCCAGAGCCTTCCCTTCTCCAGGCTGAAGAATCCCAGCTGCCTTAGCCTGCCTTTGTAGGAATGTTCCAGCCCTCTGATCATTTTCACTGCCCTCCACTGGACCCACTCTATCAGATAATGTCCTTACTGTACCAAGGTCTCCAGAGCTGGTTCTCATGAAGTTCTTCCTTGAAGCACAGCAAGAAATTGATTTCTTTTATGTTGTTCAACCAGTGGCATCCAGCTCTTACAAACATCACACTAAAAAGAGGCAAAGCCCACACTGATGCTACTCAGGAAAGAAATCCAGCTGACAGTGATGCTATTCACACTATGTTTGACTTGCAGCAGATTACCAGTTATATCTTTCCAGTGTTGCTGCATGGATTTGGGTCTGAAGGGCACTTTAATAAAAGAAATAGCCTCTCCAGTGTGGTACAAGTTCAATTTCAGGCTCATCAGCCTCAGTGTTCTAGTGAAAATCAAAATCTGTTCAGGATAATGTTTCAAACCTTAAGAAATGAGATGTTTTACTTTGATAGAACTCCACTGAATTACATGATTGGAAGAGTTGCCTGAACACTGAGGATATTCTGAAGTTGTGCTGTGATCACATCTGCAGCTTTCTTTCACCTGCTGCAAGGCACTCCAGTATGTCAACCACTATCAGCTCAAAGTGATAACGTCTCTTGTTCTGCAGGTTTCTTATCAACAGCCTGCATTTGCCCACCAGCTTTGAAATGGTTTCATTGCACATTTCAGGCACATGAATGCATTTCTCCAGACTAATGTTGCTGTTTATCAGCACTGCTTGGCTTACAGGGCAACGGGCCCTATAATCTATCTGGAATCAAATTAGCTGTTGATAATATGGTTGTAAATAAGCTGAGCTGCTGAATAGCTGTACATCATGTGTGTGCAGCTTGAACTGCTGGAAAGCCTCAACACAAGATCTTTCTGAAAAACTTTTCAGAGCAGTTTTAATATCAGTGAACCTTAAATAACTGCAGCTATTTATGTGCCTTTGAGAGCACAGGCACGAGTTCACAGAAGCAGGAGTCTTCACTAGCTCAGTGCAAAGGTCTATGGGGAAAACTTGTCCTCTGCTGTAAGAAGGTTGTCTCCTTTGGACACAAGCCACACTGAGCTGGCACAGTCATAGTGAGCCCCAGGCCTTGAGCTAATATGACAGCACAGATGTAGCCTAGAGGTTAGCATCCCTAATCACCTTTGATGGCCAACAGTGACAGGCTTCTTCATTCCCCAAGGAGCCAACAGACTCAGCCATCTAGTTTTGTACCAGCCATCAGCTCATGTAAATACTCTGCCAAGTTCTCAGTCACAGCACGTACTCTGGGTTGGGTCTGAAGGTTTTGAAGAGGAGTAATGCTTTTTGGAATGACAGAAACACTGGACAAAAAATTTAACCTTCTTTTCAAAACTCAACTCAGCATTTTTCTTCCCATCCTTCATCTTCTTCAGCATGTTTTCTGCAACAACTCCTTAGCTTCCTTTATGCTTACATTGTAGATTTCAGGTGATGAATCTATGAATAAACCTCTCCCTCTTAACAGCCTCTCCCATCAGCTGCAGACCCCACACCACAAATGATTTCACCATTAATTAGCAAACCATTAAAGTCTCCAGGATTACAGTACAGTTGCCAATATTCTCAGCTTCAAACCACTAAGTACCCTTTCTTCTCTGCTGTTTTTTTAGCTTAACAGGGAAAAAAAAAATCCATCTCTTACCAATCTCATCCTATCTGTGGTTTGAGTTCTTATCAGACACCTGGAGTGGTTATAGTTGTATTCCTGGAATTGTTATTCTTACTCACTCATTTTTTTTCTCTTTATTTCCAGTGATAGGACAGGTACTTTACCTTCATTTTCTTACTGGTTTTTTTTCCATTTCAGTCAGCTGTATGAAGAGGCTCTAGTTTGCTTTCCTCTTTCTATTTTTTTATTAGAATTGCCAGCATGTTGTGCCTCTACTGTTCGATTTTAAAACAAAACCCAAAACACCTTCAAGCAGCTTAATATTCCCTTTGCTCTGGATTTCAGTAGCTGAGTGCTTTATGTACTGACACTGTTTCAGATACAGTTATCCTTGCAGCTCAAAAAAACAACAAAATTCTGAACTTCTGGGTTTAAAAAACTGGGTTTTTGCAACATGAACTTTCAGTTAATCTTAAAACAAAGCACAAGATGCTAAAAATTACATACAACCTCAAATACAGATTAAAATCACCCAGCTCAGACCAGCTCTATTCAACTGTGTCTATTCAACAAAACCTTGTGTCTGCAATGTCTAGGTAACATAAATTATTTTAAGATTCTCCAAATTGATCAGAAAAACAAAACAAAACAAAAGCAACACTGATGAAAATAGGTTAAAATAATCTGGTTTTGTTTTCTACAAGATATTTATCAAGAAATATGCATATATGGATTCCTGTATTTTCCTAAGAATGGATTCCTGTGCATTGTGAGCCCTTTTCTTCACCTGTTCAAACCATGTCAGACCATGCTACATCCTATAATGGGACAGAACCTCTCACAAAGCTCCTCTCTAGTTTATGTACACCTTGATATACCAGTTGTAGGAGAAAAACACTGTATGTGTGGGTTTACTTACAGTTATGACAGGTAGCTCCCATGTAGCCTGTGTCATTACAATCACAGTAAAAGGTGTTCCAGGACTGAGAGCATTTTCCTCCATGTTCACAATAGTTGGGTAAACATCTAAATGGAGACAGATTTTTTTAAAATGCAATTAATTATAAGCATTTTTGTAAAAATAATGTACTGGAAAAAAAAATTATAAAATTGGCTCAACTCTTCAGGCATATTTCCTAAGACTTCATCACTATATACTATCTGACATAATTACTTACTCCTCTGATCTGTGGTTCACTTCAAATACATGCACTGAAATCAACAACATTTATTGTATCCAGCAAGTAGGTAAGATCACTCTCTATAAAAACATTCCACTTGTCCTCCACGTATTAACAATTAAAGTGCCACAGACTTTCTGGGCATGCAGAAGTACAGGTAACAGGTGAAAATGCTGTTAAAATCTTGTTTCAAAAGAGAATTTCCTGTACTCTGATTAAACAGGCATCATTGTTATCAGAACTAGCCTGAGGTGTGTTTGTGGCTATACAAACAGCATAAACATCTCAGCAGTGAGAGGAAAAACACACTTCAGTTATGAGTTCTGTACTGTCTCTTCTTTCCCTCCTTTTAGTTAGTATGACTCTAAAATATTATTGTGAAACAAACTGTTAAAAGAAGAAAGAAGTACAATAGCATGCAGCTTGGGAAGTGCACAGACACAAAAGCTGTGGAAGACAAATTCAATCTCCAGGACAAGAAGTGACTGTGGATCTGAAATACACTGGAGTAAACACAGGTATTGCAGTGGAGTTACACAAACTAAATGGAAACAGAAATGGTTTCAATTTTAGCCTATTCTTTTCCTTTTTTTTTTTTTTTCCTTCTGTTATTGTATATTAATCTCTTTTACACTGTATGGTTGACTTGTGAAAAATGAGTAACTTGTTGATACCACCAATTCAATTGTGATGGGTGGCCGGATAGAAAACAGGCAATCAATTTCTCTCATAGCCACCAGCACTCCATTAGGGTTTGCTTTGCTGTAAGAGCTTCAAACCCCTTTTTATGGCCCAGATCTTTCAGTGGCATTAGTGAAGTCACGGACACCATGTGGATTTTTACTAGCTGAAAATACCATAGAATCAGAATTGTCAGGGTTGGAAGGGATCTTAAAGATCATCTAGTTCCAACCCCCCTGCCATGGGCAGGGACACCCCCCACTAGGTCAGGGTGCTCAGAGCCCCATCCAGCCTGGCCTTAAAATCTTCCAAGGATGGAGCTTCCACCACCTCTCTGAGCAACCTGTGCCAGTGTCTCACCACCCCCATGGGGAAGAAAATCGACCCATCTCTAGTTTTAAACCATTCCCATCACCTTACTTTAGTTCTTCTCATCCTTAAAATGTTTTTGCATTTGTGTGCTTATTGCCTTTAACTGTGACTTTCAGTCTATCTCTTCCAAAAGCCTTACAATTAATACACATTTCATCCATACAAGCAGAAAATCTTTATGTCACCAACATAAACATTTACACCCTCTTATGTAAAATTATAAAGATAATATAAAATATTAATATGAAAGATGAATTAATTGTATTTCATACATACTCAATTAGTATATTAATTATTATTCAAATTCTAGAGGCATAAGGAATTAAAGAAGAAAGTATGTTATTTATAACTATCTGTAACACCTTTTAAAACAATTATAAGATATATTGGTCTTATAAAAATTGTGGTTATGGCTTCTGTTAATCATTGGGCTTAAACTGAAGATGAGGAATGAGAAGGGGAAACACAGGCCTAGTTTGCCAGCTCACCAAGCGCTGGGGAGAACAACTAGTTTCTAAAAGAAGCAATAAAGGAACCAGCCAACCTGAACCTGCTGGGTTTTCCCCACCCTTACAAGGCAGGAATTCTGAGAAAGGATGAGATTTTGGCTTCTAACTACCATTAAAAACTGGGAAACCATCTAAGAGAGCCAAGCTCCCAGCCAGACCCTCTCTACTGTTGGAGACGGTGAAGAGAGCTGCAAAGGCCTGGTGTCCATTTTGAAGCAAGCAAGAGCAGCACACAGGGGGGCACCAACAGGACTGGCTGGTGTGTGACCTGCACCCAGCTCTGCTCTGCAGGGCTGTGCCCACTCCCTCAGACTAGTAACTGCCCAACCCCTTCTCTCCAGAAGCTGCAGGAGAAGCCCAGTGTTTCACAGCTCTAGGCTGCCATATGTGTGGTTTGGCTCTCGGAGCAGATTTGCTCCTGTCTGTGCTTTGGTCACGCCTGCCCTTGCCCTCAGCGTTCTGCCTTTTCTTCTGCTGGCCAGCTGGTGATAAACATGCCATGGTATCACCTCTACTCCAGTTATAGAAGTAAATAAAACAGGAATGTGGTGTTATCATAACATACATCATTGTGGACAAATTTGTTTTCTGCCTATTTTAAGATACCTTTCATGAATGAACCCAATCCAGTAAAGCTAATTGCTAGTCACAGGTGGTTTGCCAAAGGCCTACACCAGAGGCTTAGCCACATTTATTCCCTTAAAACAGTTTCTTTTCAAAGGCTTTATAAAGTTGAAGGTCACTTCTCATTTCTACTTGTCTTACAAATGCAGATATGTTTTCTTCCCCCAACAATGCACAAAATACGAGTCAAACTAGCCTTGTAAACTTTTAATGATATTCATAAATTCAGAATTAAGCCCTTTTTATTCCTTAGTCTATTTGCTTTAATTAGCACCAACCGCATTGATCTTGTTTTTGGTCAGATAACTAACCCTTCTAAGAGCTTATGAAAGAAATTTCTTTGCAACTCTAATAATTACCATAATCCCATTCTAGCTGAGCAGTTGTGTCTTCATTAGAAGCAAAAATTATCCTAATTGTCAGAGAACTCAAAATTAAGAAATAACTACAATTAAAATTAATCAAGGCATGGATAAATCACAGATTGTTCCATTTACTGACTGTCTTGGATCCTCATGTTGAAGGATTTAAATAAATATATTTTAAAATAGAAAATAATATTTGCATTCTAGTAGAATCAAGCAATTTTAGGAAAACAAACAAACCATACATTAGTATCACAGGATGTTTCATAGACCAAAAAAAATTGCAGCAGTCAGTCCCTGACCTATTTGCAATTGAAACAAATAGATTAACTCGATTTTTGCAAGCATTATAAATGGGACACTTTGAAACGTAATGATTTGCCTAAGACAGTTTGTGACAGACCAGGGACTCTGATCTTCCAGATACCAAACTAATTCATGGAATATATTATGGTGAATGAATCTTATAAAAAAATAAATGAAGCAAACAACATTTCCCCTCTGGCCAAGCTGGAAAACACACACCTTAGCCATCTAAGTGAGCAATATGCAGAGCCTACACAAAAGCATTCACTGTCCTTAAGATAAAATATTCACCTCTAAAACTGTATGCGCACTTCCTTTGAATTCAAAGGACAAATTGCATAGATATCAGAGGGCAAAATTTGGCCCTTTGATAGGAATGATGAAGAAATAACAATGACAAAATTACTCGAGTGGGAAGGCTGAAGGAGTTCTACACATCTGATGTTACACTTGACTGGAAATAAACCCAGTATTTTCAATAAGCACCTCTCAGATTTTGTTATAGTCTGCACAACACATCCTGCCTGCATCACTCTCTATTCTTTCTAAATAAAGAGGAAAAAATAGCACTATCAGAGAGAGAAAGAAAAAAGGGGAACAGAACCTGTCAATATACATCATCTTGAAACAATCACTAAGTTCCTAAAACTCAACAGAGCCGTAGCAGGAAAACACATTAAATTTAGAAGTTTTCTATCAAAAAGTGAGCCTTAATATATTCTCAAAATTAATTTTATTTCAGCATATCTTTCTATTTATGAGCTACAGCTTCATAAACAACATTAACAGGGATGATTCATACAGAGAGCATATATGTATGATGAAGCTGAAGGTGTTACTCTAACAGCCTATACTTTGCTTTGGTGAAATGGTGCCATCCCACTAAACTCGAGAGATTGAGGTCAATTGCAACAATTTTGGCCCTGGTCTGCTGAGCTGTAAATCTGTGAAATTACTCGCCAAAGGTTATTTTGGATACAATAAATGGGTTTAACAGGAGAGCAGAGAAGTGTTTCAATGGCAAATCCACTGGTGTTACTACACAAGACAACATGTAACAGCTTCAGGGATTTACAAAGGGGAAAACAAATGAAGATCAGACAGCATTAAAAAGGAAACAGCACAGGAGCTCATAGAATGGGTGATCTTAAAGGTCTCTTCCAACTGAAACAGTCTCAACCATTAAACCAGCACTGAGAAGTTACCACTAAACTATGTCCCACAGTACCACACCTCCACATCTGTTAAATCCCTCCAGGGATGGTGACACCACAACTTCTCTGGGAAGCCTCTTCCAGAGCTTGACAAGCTTTTCTGTGAAGAATTTTTTTCCCAATATCCAAACTAAACCTTCCTGGGTGCAACTTGAGACCATTTCCTCTCGTCCCAGCACTTGTTACTCAGAACAACAGACCAACCCCACCTCACTACAACCTCCTTTCACTGACAATGTCTCCTCTGAACCTCTTTTTCTCCACGTTACCAACCCCAGTTGCCTCAGATTCTCCTCCTAACACTTGTGCTCCAACTCTTATTTTCCCCTGAATGTCTGTTTGTGGCAAAAGAGTGGGATGAGTGTCCTTAACTAAAGGGAGAAAAGAGAACTACCAGAACCAGGAGGAGGAAGGGAGAAAGAATGATTAAAAACAATACTAAGACAGGCTCCAAAAGAATTAACACTCTCCAGATCTGTGGTTTTCTTCAGCATACATTCCCTCCTCATCACCATACCTCCCAACTTCTCTCTTCTCCTGCAACTTGAGAAAACTGAACAACTTTTTACAAAAGTGTCATTGCAAGCTTCTTTTTTTTTTTTTTTTAAGCTATCTACATTTTATTCCCTAAATTTATTGTGTTGTGAGACGTCATGGAGTACAAACAGAGCAAGAGTAATGTTAACAAAGACAATTTTTCTTTTCCAAGCTGGAAACCATTTATTCTATCACAGTGAACAGATGCAAAAAAATACCAAAACAAAACCAACCAAACCCCAAACCAAAAACCTAAGGAAAAAGGAGATATTTTTGTCATTTTAATGATTTGTCACAAAGGTAGGTTTTTCTTCTGAGATATTCAAAACCTGGTGACTGAACTTTGAAATATATTATTATTATTTCACCCATTGGCCTCCTCAGTTCTCAGGCTCTGCACTTGCATTACAACTGTGACACCAACATTTAGGAGATGTGAACACTGATGCCAACTGCCCTCAGGCATGAGGCTGGGACAGAACTGTGGGAGGAAGTTGTGCTGGGATTGGCACGAGTGAAAGGAAAAAAAAAAGCCCATTATCTATGCCTTAGATAAAAGGCATTTTTCTAAGGTTTGATTGCTTTGTTGTTCGAACACCTACATCTTTAAGAGAGGTAAATGTGCTGACAGTTTGGCTTGGCATCAACAGAAAGGATTTTATATAAATAAATTTGAAAATGAAAAAAGGGAAACAAATAAACCATCCTGTACAGACAGCTGTTCCATTTAGAATTCATCATTTTACAAAGCAAAAGCAGAACAGCCATCTGCAAAAATCAAACAAACAAACAAGGACAGGCTATTATCTCCTACATGCCTCCCCATCCTTGGCCTTCAGTTTACCACAGGGTTGCACATCCCATGGATTTTAACTCTAAAGGAGTTAACAATGGGGGTGAGCTCTATTCAGATCCCCCCCAGAAATTCATTTCCATACTCAAGCTAGATTCCAAAAGCCACTTAAGCAGCCTACTCCCAACCTTCAAACTGCCTTCTTTTTCCACAGGGGTTTCATTTAGGGCAAATTTCCACCCCAGCACTAGTGGGAAGTCCCTCCACTCTGTGTAAAAACAGAAAGCTAACTATCTCTAACTCTAACATCTTTCCATGTGTACCACTGCAGTTATAGGAAGGAGCTGCCCATGCTCAAACCAGTTCTGTAGTTACCCCTTGGAGCAATTACTAAACACATTTTGAAAGGACAGATCAGCACTGCTGTTAGTTACTCTGAAGTGGCAAGAGTGAGATTTTAATTCAGCATCAGTTTCTTGCTTCACGTGAAAAAAAATAAATAAAGTTATCTGGAAAAGAACAAGGCTAAATTAAAATGCAAGCTGTCTCCAATTTAGATGCAGTGATGAGAATGTGGCAAATGAATCTGAGGAATCTGTCTTTATTTTGCTTTGAAATACAGTATTTCTACAGACCAGTGCACCCTTTATGGGCCTGAATCGTGATTTTTTCAGCAGCTGGTCTTGGATGCATGAAACAAAGGCAGGGAAAACAAAAACCCTTAAGAACAAGGCAGGGCAGGCAAAACCAACTCATNTCCACTCTGTGTAAAAACAGAAAGCTAACTATCTCTAACTCTAACATCTTTCCATGTGTACCACTGCAGTTATAGGAAGGAGCTGCCCATGCTCAAACCAGTTCTGTAGTTACCCCTTGGAGCAATTACTAAACACATTTTGAAAGGACAGATCAGCACTGCTGTTAGTTACTCTGAAGTGGCAAGAGTGAGATTTTAATTCAGCATCAGTTTCTTGCTTCACGTGAAAAAAAATAAATAAAGTTATCTGGAAAAGAACAAGGCTAAATTAAAATGCAAGCTGTCTCCAATTTAGATGCAGTGATGAGAATGTGGCAAATGAATCTGAGGAATCTGTCTTTATTTTGCTTTGAAATACAGTATTTCTACAGACCAGTGCACCCTTTATGGGCCTGAATCGTGATTTTTTCAGCAGCTGGTCTTGGATGCATGAAACAAAGGCAGGGAAAACAAAAACCCTTAAGAACAAGGCAGGGCAGGCAAAACCAACTCATGGTAGTTTAAACAATCTGAGAATTCCCTTCCATTCACTTTGAAGATAGAAAAAGAACAGAAAACTACCTCACTCTTTCAGAGACAGCATTTTCCATCATGACTGCCTCTTCCTACAGAGCCTTTGCTTTGTGCAAACATATTCTCATTTTTTACCAATCACAGACTGAGCTCATCTGCCAGTGCAAAGCTCATCTACCAGTCCAAGAGTGGGGAATTCAAAAATGTAAGTGGTATTGAGGGAGTTTCCAAGACTCACATTCCAAAATGAGCTACCTGCAGTGCTTTAATGATTATTAGTTAGCATGTCTAATTTGTGATGTAGGTGCAAACTCTAGGGAAGGACCCAAAAGGTTCTTCAGTTCTCACAGAACATCATGTATTCCTCTATTTCTAATCTTACTTTTATCCACTGTATATTGATTTACAATTGGTTAAGTCATTAAGATATTTCTTACACCTTTTCCTTCTGGGCCAAGGTTTGGGTTTAGGATATTTTTCCCCTTTCCATTACCACACCATTATTTCCAGTGTTTTGCTTTGGTTTTAGCACAGAAAAAAAGAGGATAAATTCTTTAAGGACAATTTGATGTAAGAGGCATTTCTAATAATATTGCTTTTTTTTTTTTTTCTGCACAAAGCAAATGATCAATGTTTTAAAAGGGACAAACACAAGCATGAGAAAGGGAAACTTGTCCACATTTTCCTTAATTAAAATAGAAACTGAAAGGAGACATGAAGCTTTAGTGTTCCCTGTGCTATTTGGATCCATGCCCACTGAAGCCTACATTTGAAACAGGCAAGAGAGACAAATGAGGGGGAAAATAGTCACTCCCAGGACTGAAGTGGTATTTTTAAGGTGACACAAAAGATCAGAAGAGCTAAACTTGGACCATCGGATCCTTATAAGTAGGCAGGACAGCCTCTCCTGTAGCATTTAATGGAGCAATTCTAGATTCCAGCATCTGAAGGTGTGCAGCTTAAAAGCTTCACTTTGGCTGCTGATGGCAAGATAGCTGGGCAGTATTCAAATATATTTTAGGATTTACACCAAACCAGAATATTTTAAGAAAGCACAGATACACCCTTTTAGGTCTGCAACTCATCCTAGCTTTGATCATGATCCAAATTCAAGGAGCATTATCTAAAAATATCTGACATGATCTAAAACCAAGAATAGAAAATGTAAGAGGGCTTCCTACAAAGAGAAAATAATTTGAACTATACAATTTTTGTTTGGTTTTCCTTTTTTTTT
>VYZU01010927.1:50393-97305 GCA_013401355.1 Ceyx cyanopectus
GGGGGGGGGGGGGAAAACCCATAAAATCATATAAAGTTTAGCTTCTGCTGCAGGGCATACATTAAATCTTAGAGGAGAATTGGGAAATGCAAAGAGAGCCTGTGCATTCATTGGATTTATCTTACCACCCTTCACCTGAAATAGTAATTAATTTCCCAAAGGCCCATTTTGACAGTACAACACACGAAGCAATGTTAAGTTCTGTACTCAAAGTAAAAAAAAATATTATTTCTTACATGTAAAAATTGTTAGTATGATCTAATGGAATCTACAAAGGAGATGGGCATAAAGTGGGATTTGAAAGGTCAGCTCTATTTAGCAAGGGGAAAAAAAAAGAACACTTTAAGCTAATTTATTTGGAAAATGTTAGGAAGAAGTTTCACAGATGAAACACAGGTAGGGATAAAAGACTAGGGACTAAGGACACTATTGGTGCTCTGCAACGTGAGTAACACAGGGAAGCAAACCCATGAATCAACTCAGTGTGCTTCTCCCTAATGAGCTAAGCTGTTAATGCCAATCCCCTCACAGTGATTATTATGGATACCACATGCTGCTCTCTCCATTTGTATTTGAGAGGAGAATTGGAATATGCAGATGAATCTTGGTTTAATGAGGACAGCAATATCAGTGTGTGTTTGTGTCTGCCCACTGATGCTACAGAGACAGAACAGTGCCAGGATTCATAAGAAAGTATCTGAGGTCATGTTTGTGTTCCTCACTGCAGAGCTCTGGAATTCCCAGGGTGTCCTGCAAGATGTGCCATCCGTCCATCTGCCAAGGTGGATTCAACGTGAATACTTTACCTTTTTTTCTTTCCCTGCTCCTCCAGGTTACTTAAGGGAACTGAAGTTCCCAGTGTTGTCCTTCACAAGTGCTGTCAGTGTTTGCTATGGCAAGGGCAGGGTGCCAGCCAAGTAAAAATAGGACAACCCAGTCAAAGCTTCATCAGCACAAAATCAACATGAACTGCAGCAATCAGATTCAAGTGCCCTAGCAGTTGCAGACAGAGGGATGCATGCATTTATCTATGCATTTGTCTATGCATTCATGTCAATCTGAGCCTAAAGGAAAGCAGGCTCTGACTATCCTTACCACAGTTCATTTATTAATAATGACAAGTTAAACACATAAATGGCTTTCTTAATCCCAAGATCACCTAGTCTCATATACTCAAGCACAAGTGGTGTATAGGACTTGGGACAATATAACTCTGGGTGTACAACACTATGCTTCTGCATATGCATTGGTCCTACCTCTGGCTGGCTGAACTTTTCTATACAAAAATCAAGGGGTTTAAGCTATTTCAGGGGCTGAAATAGCAGAATTATATGAAATGCCAGGCTTGTCAGAGTTTTCTGTCACTGGCCAACTTAAATACCTTGCCTTTGTGAAGGGGGTTGAGGGGTTCAAAATATTAATGTAACCAATATCATCACTAAGGATGAGTCCCAAGAGGATGTGACCTCTAAGGATGTGCCTCAGGAAGCCTGGTGGAAGCAAACATTTCTCTAGCACCATCTTGAAGGTCAGAAGAGACGTGTGAAGTCAGAGGAAAATGAGGCCAGTTTATGCCTTCCAACAGCTGTTTGCCACGAGCTATGCCAACTGCAATGCCTGCTAAGCACTCCTCTTGACAGGTGTTGGAGGAGCTGGTAGGGAGGACCACACTAGATCTTGCCTCTCTCTGTGTACACGCAGAGTGCCAGAACTCCTGAAAATGGATTTTTCTTCTCTGTGGCTAAGGGTTGCAAAGTAGTTTTTCCCTCTGCACGCAAGAAATGGATGCAATTGATCAAGCCATGCCTACAGGCAACACCACGGTCCTTGCTGCTGTATTCCAAGGGGGCCGTCTGCTGTAAGAGCAGCCAGCCTTGCTCAGCCCAAAGGGAGCATCTGTGTCGTGTGATGAAGGGCTGGAAATCCACAGTGTTTCTGGACTGAGGTTTAATGACTTTCTGGCACATTTTCCTGAAATGTGTGGCAACTCTTGAGCCTCAATATCTCTTGAGCCCACATTCCTGCATCTATTCTCTGAACAGGATGCCAACCACAGCAAACAACCAACTCAGCTTCAGGGCTGAAGCTAGTATTTCCAGTCTCCAAATCTGGCATTCCAGCCAATTGCTGAATGGGAAATCCCAGAGCTTCTCAACAGCGTGGCCAAGTTCTCAGCATCTGCGTGTTTGTTTTCCTACCCATTTCATTTATTTTTAAATGAGAGGCTGTCTGCATTTCCCCCAGGCAATGCTTTGCATTGTTTGCCCACACAGACCCACACCCACACTATTCCAATGCCATGTAGTAGGAGAAAACACAATGTAGAAAGTATTAGTAATTGACAAAATTCAGTCAGATTCCAACCTGTTTTGAGATTAGCACAGCTATGACAAAATCTATTTTGGCTTTGAACAATGGAGGTACAAAGAGCTGACCACAAAGAGTAAGGAACTTGGGCTTCCTAGTCCTAAAATCATTACCTCCCTCCAGATTTTGCTTCAGATCAATGGTGCCTCTTCCCCAATTTCTGCAATGTCCTTGCTCTGACAGTGTCACAGTAAAGATGCTGATGACCTAAGTTTAAGACCATCCTTTGCCAGCTCCCAGCAATGTGTGGCTGATGGATTCATGTATTCCTTACTGGCTTTCTCCCTGATATTTGACCTCCACAGCATCTAACAGCATCCAATTTGATGCTGACCACGATTTGAATTTGTGGGAAACAGCCAATTCTTATTTATTATTCACATCCTTCATGCAGCTCCTCATCACACAAGCCTGCCTAGCTCTCTCTTCTCCAGGCTGAAGAGTCCTAGCCTGTTTAATCTCTCCTTGTAGAGAACACAAGGAGGCACACAAAAGAACAGTGTCCATTCTGCAAACAGCTGTGAGACCCAAATGACAGGCTCTTGTATTCAGAGCTGCACACAGCACCACCTCTGAGCAGCCCACAAAGGATGTACTTCTTGGAAAAGGCTGCTCATGTCAAGGTTGAGGTCAGTGAATACATGCAACTTGAATTATATCTTATCTTCTAGTAACTAGAAATAGAGGTAGTGAAGGGTCAACACAGTTTTTATCTTTATTTACTAAGGGCAAGATGCTCCCATAGTTGTCTAGTGCCTCAGTTCCTGCCTCCTCATAAGAGTTTTGAACATGTCTGAAAGCAGAGAAGACATCCCAAATCCAAGTCACAGAATCTCATGAAAATGGGGACCCAAGGGAGAGTGGAGAGAATGGAATCAAGTTACTGTTCATCAAAGAAAAATACAGAGCCTGAGCTGAACCACTATTCTAGGCATCATGGGATCTGCAAGAAAGAAATCCCAAGAAAAACCAAGGCAATAAATTCTGCAATCACAGAGCTTTATTCTGCAATTTTAAAGATGAGTCATGCATTTTTAGTAGGAAAAAGCAAATCAGGGAAGTGACAAATGAGTAGAAAGTGTTGCTCCTTCTCCTTCACTTCCTTACACTCCAAATTTTACATATACAGATCAGGCTGAAGGAAAGAAGAAAGGAAAAAAAAAAAGCCACCAAATCACACCTATGGTCTACATACTCCCTGCCACAGCACTGCCTTAGAGTGTCTGAGGGCTAGATCTACCAAGGAAGCTTTCCCACAGGTGGGAGAAATCCAGAGCTGAATTAATGAAATATATTTTCCATATTTTTTGTTTCATTTTCTTTTTTTTTTTTTTAATTTTTCTTTTTTTTTTTAAGCAGTGTTATTGTCATTGACCTTTCAGAACCCCTAAAGCAAGAACAAGACACAGCTGTTCCAGCTGGAGGAGAAGCCTGAGCAAATGCAACAGAATTGCAGAGAGCTGGAGGGAACTTGGGAGATGACTTAGTCCATGCTCACAGCCCAAGGCAGGATCACCCATACCCATGTTTGTTATTTCTCACAGACTCATCTAATCCATTCGTGAACCCTTCCAGTGATAGACTTGACAGATTCCTCAGGCAGTTTGTGCCATGACTATTCTCCTCTACATCCTGGTCAGAAAAGATTCCTTTCTGCACTGCAGAAGCCTTTTAGCAAGCACTCGGCATTATTCTGCCTCCCCCCAGCAATCTCTTCTGGTTAAAGAATCAGAAATGAATCATCATTCTTTGCAGGAAATGTTTTCTAGACCTAGTTTGTGTCTCTGTTTATAGACAGGGCCATTCAAGGAACATTTTGGACTCTGAATATGTTTACAGAGGAGAGAAATTCAGAACCATGCCTGTTAATGAGCCTAGGATAGCTGAACACCAAGTGGCAACCCTGGCAAGTGTTTACTTCACAGGGCTTGCTCATTGCCCTGCTGTTCCTCATTCAGACACATCTGCCCACCTGTGCTCCCCACCAGCTCTGATCTGTACTTTGACATTTGTAGAGTTGCCAGTTACCTTAAATTTCAAAATGAAGGCTGCAGATGCTAAGATCTTGGTATTTTGGTATCAGTGCTATGGCTCAGGGGTCCTGCTTAGATCAGGGGAATGGCAGAAAGCACATTCTTCTTCTAAAAAGAAAAAATATTGAAGAAAAAAGCATCCAATCTGAATTTATGGCCCAGCACTGAATAAACTTCAGGTCAAAGAATCATTATTAGCACTGCAGAAACCAATACTTTTGTTTCTCCTGAAGAAACAAGGCAGGGTTTGTTGGTTTGAGAAGGCACAAGAAGACTCATCCCCGTTCTGCCACATACACGTGCTAGCCAGGGAAGGCAAGCCCTGTCTAGGGAGAGCAGCCTTGTGCCTTCCATCAGTGTTAACAAGACTGACAGAGCAGCTCTGTGCCAGACTCACTGCCCAGTGTGTCACTGGACTAGAGGCAGCTGGGACTTCTGACACTGCTAAGTGAGAAGTTTCTGTACCCACATCCCTACCCCATTTCCAGGAGGCTGTTTACCAGGCTTGAGAAATGTTGCTAACACTGTAAAACACTGAGAAGACAAATGCATAAGTGAAGACACCATTAGGAAAGAGACATCCTGTTGTGGTTTTTGGTTTCTCTCTAAACCAGCAGTACTTAGGAGCTGGAACAACTTTCCTATCTATAAAGCCCTGACACACTATCTGCAGGTGAAGGACAGGGAGCCTGGCACACACTTAAACCCAGAATCTTAGAGCTCATGAAAAGGGAGTGATCTAACTTACATCATCTATGAGACTTACATCATCTTCTAAATTACATCATCAATGAGAAGCAAAATATTTATTTTTTTTTTATGCTGTTTGCTGCTTTCCCATCCCTTGACACTGACACCCTCCCTACATGTTAAAGGCCAAAGACAAAATGCATTATTCTGGTCTCTTTAAACTTTCTTATTGCTCAGCTTTTTCCCTGGAAGCTTTTAGGCTTAATATGTCACTACTAGAAGATGCCTTCCTCCCCCAAAAAGACTGACAGTGCAGAAGATGAGGAGTGAGGGCTGCATGGTCCCTTCAGTCAGGAATTTAATCTATCAATTTGACCTGGAAATAAATTCCAAGAGAGCCAGCATTTATTTGTATGAGCCTCTACCAGGTAGCTTTTGGCCAGAGAAGGTCAACATGTACATGTACTGCTGCAAAAGACTGCACAGATTCTAACAGACTTTGCTCTCCCTCCCCAACAAAAAGTCTCTGAATTCAAGGACTTCATGGCACCTTCACTTCCAGACATCTCTGCCTTCTTTCTGCTCTGTACCACGCCAGAGGGGAAATGCCAGCATGCTGTAAGAAACTGCATTTTCTGACATTAATTTAGTGTAAAACAAACACCACCTGATGTGTACCTGCACTCCTACCCAAGCAGAAATCCTGAAAAGGCAACAACAAAGAGGGATAAAATTAAATCCACTTCCCATTAAGTATGAGCTCACAAGGCTATTGTCTCTCTTTTTTTTTTTTTGCCTCTCATTGGCTAGGGGATAAATGTATTGCAGGCAGCTATGACCTGTAACATTTCATAACAGGAGCAATGGAAGCACCACACTTTGCAACATCCTCAGGAAAGACTGAAGAATCTGTGTATCTGGACTGTAACCACAGTAAATATCCACACTATGAAGAAAAGAAAACTGTTTAGCTGGTTTAACATCAGGTAGGCAGTGGGGTCAATGCCAAGAGCCCTACAAATGCATCACTTCCTCCTACAGATTCTACTTTCCTGTTCCACAAAGCACTGTGAACAGTTAGCAGGAACTGCTTTTTCTTGCAGGAGGTGAAGCAAGGAATATGGCACTAATTTGCAGGGCTTTTGGAGCAAACACAACTCCAACAGATAGATTGGGGATGCCTCTCCTTGCACTGGATGTGCCACCTAAGGACAAAATGCAGATACTGTACAAGTGGATGGCAAATGAGAGATGACTTGATAGCTAGGAGTATTAGTGATGCTGGCACTGCAACTGAGGGCTCCAAACAAGCAGTGTCATCTTAGGAGATGGGACTAACTTGCCTTCTTCCATCATTCTATGGCCTCATTCCTATGGACATCCCCATTTTCTGTGTGTACACTCTGATAGCTCACCTAGTGACAGGGCATTTGTTTCCTGAGAAATAGTTACTGGCCAATGGAAGTTACAGACACAAGGAGGCAGAAGGAATTCATGCCAAGTTCAATTGAGCAGATACATAGTTCAAATACTAGAAATGAGAGTTGATGAGATTAAGGTTTAGTCCCTCAGATAGCTCCACTGAAATGAATGGAGGCTCATCACTTTATACAGGGAATCTGAAGGGGTGGGGGACTGTGGTGTGTGTATAACATGCTTACACAACTATATTCTCTCTCAAAAACCTACTGCTGGCATCAATAGCAGTTCCAGTTTATCATCTTTCAAAACAAAGTCATTAATTCTCTTTTAAGAGCAGGCACAAGTTGCAGGAAGCTGCCTAACCACTGCTTTCCAAGCTCAGGACTGAATGAGCTTGGCCTACAAGCCTGTGACAAATAAACTGCTTTCTAAATAGAGGCATATTCCTCAAAAGGGGTATTTTTGCTTAGATAACCAAGACAAATGTCCCATTTACATGTTAATTAAGCTACACAATTCCCACATGCATTAAAATTACTCAAACACATTCTTTACAGTGCACACAGCAATAAATCTTACAATTAAGGAAGAGGAGCTCACGTTTCTCAGAGAAGAGACAGAGTTTTAACACTCCTTATAGAGAAGGGAATGAGCAGATGTATACTGGAGCCCAAGTTTCCTATATGCCAGAGCTGCTGTGATACAGAGCACCAGTTGAACTGTGGTCACCAGTTGAATTACAGAGACTTGGGACTGTCAGTTCGTGCAATGAACCAATTTGAACAAGATCTGAAAACATATTCAAGGGTACACTACACAGAATAGATGCAAAACTGTCTTTAGATTTATTTTGCATTAAATTAGCTGCATCTTATCATTTCCATCAACCATTTCAGGCACACCAAGCATGAAATTCCTATTTGCCCACTTTGCTGCTCAGATTGCAGCTCCAGCAGGCTGATTCCTCCTGCAGTAAGAAATAATGGACATTATTGACCTTAAGCTCCACCTCTCTAAGTAACATGTCTGAAAAACATAGTAAATGCTATGTAAATAGCATAGTATTCTTACTACTCCCTTAACTATCAGAAGTACATGACATTTCCAGAAGTTCCATACCCATTTTTAGAACTTAGCTAGATGAATAAAAAAACCCCACAGCATAAAATCAGAGCCCATTATTCCACATACTAACTTCAAAGAAGACATTCACAGAAATAATCTAGAAATATTTAGATACTAAAACTTCATAGGAAGCAAATGAAAAATTATGAAACACTTGAAAGAAAAATTGGTTGCTTATTTTTCCCTCTTTATGAGAAAATCTGGGTTTCCTGTCAGGCTTTCACTTAGGAGGGATTCAGATCAGTATTTAAACTGAAATGTGTCTCTGGGTGATACAGATATTTCACCATGATATTGCCCTAGTGAATGGGCAGTATGCTAACATGAGATGTACCATATCTTCATGATAAACATGCTGTACTGTAATGGCTAACATGAAACATTGCAAATCATCTACTTCAACAAAACCAGCTAATATATTAAAGGGGATGACATATTCTGATGAATCAAATAATTTTTCCTTCTCTTTCATTTCCCCCTAAAACTTCAAAGTAATCAAATGTTGTTTATGCATAAAATGTAATCCTTTCACCAATCTCTATTTTGATTGAATTTGCATACTCTATTTCCTACAAGTCAACATGAAGAGCCTCATGTAATTGAAACCATTTCCCCTCCAGTCCTCCTATCTTTGCATTAATATTTTCTATTAGTAGCTCTATTATGCCTAATATCCGTAATGTTGGCAGATTAGAATTTTCACTTACTGCAACCTGTATTTATAAACCACTACGATGGAAAAAAAAAGAACAAATACAAGAGAGAGGAAACAATAATTACCTGTCTTTGATGCCACACAGATCAATGTGTAAATCACTAAAATTCCCCAGGAAGCCTTGCTGAACTAAAATGAGGTCCTTGGGCTGATTATCAATAAAGATGAGCCTCATACAGCCTTGAAAAGCTGTAATGGGATTGAAACATTCCGAATCGGTGAAATTGTCAGGACATCCTGTGGGAAAAAGAGAAGAGGCAGAGAATAATATTGGAATGTTCATCTATTTCTGCTGGGACTTCAGGATGCAAGAACTCAAAGGCTCATTATTCCATGTGTTTTGGTTCCTTGTGCTATGCAGCCTTCTGTGTTATAAATCCTTCAGTAAGGAAAAGAAATAAAACAGAGCAGACACTGGAAAAATCACAGTATGAGGTTTTCACATGTGCTATGAAAAATGTGGGTTTTTCCCACCTTCTTTAAACTCTACATTTGATAGCAACTGACTCCATTAAAAAGAAAAAAAAAGATGTTTGCAAATTCTAGTAACAATTTTAATCAATATGGGTTAAATTCTGCTGTTGAGGCAATGCACAGAGTAGCTGGATGAAATCTGGTGGAAAGCAAGCAAGAAAACCATTTTCATCTGAGCTTCCTTCCAGCTGTTTCTCCATTTGAGCCAAACCTACATTCATTTTCATGAGAGCAGTTATCTACATATCTTTGTAGATCTGAGCCATATGGCAATTAAGCACAAAAGTCTAATGTCACTGAGCCTAATCGGGACAGTGGTAGCTATAGGAATATTAATAATATTACTAATAGTCCTCAGGCCTTTTCACTAGAGAAAACACTCGTGGCTAATGTAGCTTGTCCATGTTTTGCCAGCTAGGTGTAGGTACTCATTGGCTACCAGTAGCAGTAGTCTGGTTTTACAGCTGTGTTAGCAGTTCTGCTTGATGTCTGTCTGTTAGGGTTGACCAAGCCCCTTCCATCCTCCCACAGTGCTGTCTGCACTGCAACTCAACACCAGGTATAACACCAGTTATTACAACCTTTGCTTTTAGCTGCACAGTGCACCTGGGAAGACCTCAGCAGCAAACACCTGAGGATCTGCAACGTGAAAACCCATCCTGCATCTGTCTGAAAGAACCCACCTCCAAAATAGTAGCTGTTGCCAGAGTAGATCCTGGAGGCAGTGGTTGCATGGCTGGCAGTGGCAGCATTGCTATCCAGGGTCAGGGTAATGCGGTGTCTCCTGGCATTGATGTTCACAGAATGCCAAAGCCCATCGTGGAGACTGGTGCCTGCCAAAAAGTATGAGGAGTGAAAAAAAGAGGTGCAGAGGCAGCCGTGTTCTTCACATCTCTTTCTGCTTCCAGCTTACCACCAGAAATGCACAGCTGACCCCAAAAAAGAGAGAACTGATAGCTGAAAAGAACACATGAACTCTGGAAACAAACGGGCATAGAAGACCCAAGAAAGGAAAAGCTTTTGAGATTATTTAAATAGATTACCTCACATTTTAATCTAACCTGCTTCTGGTACTGCAGGCACTCACCAAGCTATCCAGGTCCTTCACCTTCCTGGGAGCAGTTATTAACATTTTGTGGGTGTTTATCCTCAGTCTGCTGGGAAATACTTAAGAGCTCACAGGCCTGCACAGAGACCCCTGTTGAAATTCTGGTACTCAACATGAGCCTGAGATTGCAGAGGATTAAGTTCAGTGAGAGGATCATATCCTGTCTCAGGCTCCAGTAGGAAACAAACTCCAACAGGTAGCAGCAGGATTTGTGTTTCTTCAAACTCTTCAGCACTTAGTGAAAAGTCTTATTGATGGAGCTACTCAAGACTTTTTATATTGGAATTCAGCATGGGTCTTGTGAGAGCTGGGACTGTTGCTCTGACCAGGAAACTAGGAAGGTATGTGAGAGATTACAGCACTGGATATCCTCTTTCTCTTCTAGACACTTGTGCAAAGTGGGAAATAATATCTTTGTTCCCTTATTCTGAAAATTAGTGTTGCATCTCATGGCTCATGAAACAGCACTTCACAGTTACAGAGAAACTCCATCCTCTATTTTCATAGCCATGAAAACCAGTGCATAAGATTCTGGGCTCACACACAGTGGTGCAGTAACCTAATTAGTAACCTAATTACAGTTCCAAATGTGCTACCATCAGGCTAAAGTCACCAAAATTAGGCAGAGACAACTAGTATTTCCTCCCCTCTCTAATAGAATATTTTTTTGTTAATGTAGCTTTCAGAAGAAACAAACGAGCACTTAGTGACACAAAGAGGTGTGAGAATATTTCAAAACAAAATAAAAAAATTGTGGGTGTTACATGTATGAAAGGCCATTTCATTATGAATTTGAAAATGAGACAATTTCCACAGTAATGGCTGTTAATGCATGCACAATTTCCATAGAATAAGAGGCTGGATTCAGAGCAAAAATGGATTATTTTTTCAACTAGAAAAAGTCCATTTTGAAGTTAAAAATGTTGTTGAAGTTTGAAAAGATGTAAATTCAAAACAGGTCCCATCTGGGGCAAAAATAGGTCCCTTCTTGAGCAAGCACGAGTTTATTGTGAGTACCTGACATCTGCAGAACATGGCACTTAAAATTTCTGCCTATTTTCCATGTGCAAGCAGGCAGTTTAGCAATGTTTTGGATAACACCAAAGGCTGGGCTCAGGTTCACGATTTCAGAACCATATAAAAACAAATACACCCAACCCAATATTGACGTTGTCTCAGCTTTGTCAACAATTTAATTAGGACTGCAATAAAGGCTGGAAACTCAGTTTTCAGCATTCAATTGCAGCAAGCTAAGGCTGTAGCAATCTCCATGAATAAGGATAGATGCAGGGCTGCCTCATTTTCTATCATAAAGGGGAATGAAAAACGCATATGGAACAGCTCTGCTTTGACTACTGTCAGATTTTATCTCTGCTTCTTTTAATAGACACATCTGTCCTCTTTTAGTCTGTACTGAGAATATTTTAATAGTACATCTTTTTAAACAGCTGCTCTTTTAGGAAATACTATTATTATTATTTAGTTCCATCTGAGTTCCATCAGTATTCCTCATGCATCTTTGCAAACTGGGTATCTAATCTAGGCAGAGAAAGAGTTTCCCAGTCTCCCACCTGGCAAGGCTCATAGCAGCAAGGGAGGTGCAGAAGCCCTGGGCTAAGAACATTGCTGTTCGGGATGCCAACATGTCTTAAATAGGTCACACTGGGATAGCAGCTGAGCCACTCTAGTCTTGCCTGTGTTGTACAGTCTGAAATTGTTGTTTCTGGGAGCCAGTGCCAGCTGTTCTGCAGAGCATTCACAAGCAATTTAGTTGAATTTTAAGTGAGGTAACCCCCTTTCATCTCCTTGCATGCCACCAGCTGCACTAGCAAAGCAAACCTGCAAACTGGCTAAGGAGGCCAGTGAGGGAGTGTGAGGTGAGAAAGCCCATGGTCAGTCTCTCTTCTGATCACAGCACAAAGGGAGAGTCCAAAGCTACCGTCAGAGAAAGAAAATCAGCTCTTGGGCTGTCGTAACTTGTGCTGGGGTACAGGAGAGTGGCTCAGCCACTGACCAGCACAGACTGAGGACGGGAAACAGGAAGGTCTTTGTGCAACCTGACTGAAGAAAATTTAGCATGACTGAGCTAATTGTCAGATAGATTGAATCTGGAGATCTCAGGATGACAACTTCCCATGCTTATATCTGCCTCAAACTGTACAGAGTGGTTTTGCCACTGGAAAGAGGAATTTGAAAGGAGAAAGGAGGACTGGGTGCTTCCTTATTTCACCATCCTTTCATCCCATGGGGTTGGATTTTTGTATTTTGAAGGGAGAGCGGGGAGAACAAACAAAAATTAAATACCTCCACTGATTTCCACTGGGTTCTCTGTCTCTTTCTGAATAAGTAGTGTCAATCTTCCACCATGAAGGTAAACCAAGAGAGGTCCTGAATTTTCAGACAATTTGGTGAAGAGAAGTAAGCCATCCTTATTCCAGGTTCGAAACTGGAAGCTGACTGACAAACCATCAATCTGAGGAGTGCCAGGGAGTAGCAAATAGCTTCGACTGGTGCTGACAAAGGTGATAGGAACAATTTGTGGTTCTGAGCAAGAAAAGGTCACATTCCCCTGCAAATAATAAAAAGAAAATGTAATCAACAGGACTTTTTTTTTCCAGTCATCCCAAAACATTCATGCTTAAACAAACTCACTGGATTTCTAGTGGCCCTCAAGGTTGAAATAGGTATTGGAATATTTGGAACCCATTAGGAAATGTGTCTGTCCATTCTGGTAAAAAACATCTGACTTCAAAGTTTTACTTTTATCTCAAATTGGAGGGGACCAAAAATCAAAATCAGTATTTACAGTAGGATGAAACAATAGTGAGATTTCCTGGCCTGTGCTAGGTCCTATGGTTTTCCATAGGGCATTTTGAGGAATTATTCAAACATTCCATTACACAGCAAACGTGGTAAAATCCAACACCACCTCAATTCCAAACTATAGCTGATCACCTCAGTCATCTAGCCCTGAAATCAATGATGCTATTTGCCCAGAAAAGCAGCACATTTACTCAAGGAAGTCAGAGCAGAACCTGTACCAACATATATCAGTGTAGTTTGTAGATGAAATGACTCCACCATTTTGTTCAGCCATTGTAGATTACCCAACAAGGTCATTCAAGCTGTGTAATAAAACCTCAACAATATATAAAACTGGGATGCATTTAAGGGGACACATCTTTCAAAGCCACTCTGAGAGATTGTTGCAGCCAGCTTGCTTTGAACCAGGCTGCTTTGTAAAATACCAACTGGAATCTGATAAAAAACATTGGAGTAAAAGGCTTTCTCCATGGTACTGCTTCTCATCAGAGCTGGTATCTCGCTCTAACAAGATAATTATAACAAAGAGCACTTGATGGATGTGTAGGAAGTTACACAGTGCTTGGGGAATTCCTCTCTGAAATCTCAGACAGCTGATGGAACTGTTCCCAATCACTTTTCAAATGTCTTGCTAGTCTTTATTTTAAAAAGGAAAATAAAGTGCCAGAAAGTGACTGAGTTCTCACTGGATGAAATAACCCTCGATAGATAAATATCTATATTAAGTTAACACATTCCCTGCCCTGTTAGGTGCAGAATGCTACCTACCCCATTTAGCAAGAGTAAAAAGTATCCATGGGTATATCATTTTAGAAAGAGTTTTGAGATGTAACTCAAAGTCTATCCAAACTCATCTAAACATTAGTCAGGTGGGAAGGAGAATGGAAATGTCTTCTCAACTTTTAAAATGTCTCTACTACCTGCTGGGTTTTGCTGCAGGAAGAGATGCCACAGGTTTTGGTTTTTTTGCTTTTTTTTTTACGGCTGTTGTTTTATCTCCTCCTATATTTTCAATCAAAGTAATGACAAATTTCAGAAAACAAAGACAGTTAACTGCAGTGATATAAACAAATATGGTTAACTTTCTCTTGACAAATTTCTTCAGAATTTTAGACATTTAACAGTGATTCAAGTAGCTCCATGCAAAGCAGTAAGACATTTAAAGGTCTTATACAGACATAACACTGGAGCTTGGAGGGTAACTGAGTCTGCACTCAAATATATCATTTTCTTCACTCAGGCTGTAACAAAAAGACCATATAGGGGAGGATTTGCAATGTTGGGATCAGATTTTTGTCTCAAAGCTCTTTGCAGACTTTATACCTTGTATAGTCAGTATGTTTTCAGCTGTTTGCAGCAGTACCACACACATCCCTGCTATACATATATGGGCCCAAATATAAGGTCACATTTCTGTTTGCTTTTCCTATGAGGTTCTCAGCATATACAACTAGTCCTAAATTCATGAAGTGCTGTGACTGCTTGAAAAGCTCCACAAAAGTCTAGTCATGGACACTGGCTAGTAATTGAAGGATCCACACAGAAGTCTTGTACTGGGTCAGGAGCAGCAAAGAGTGCTGACTGGTCAATGCTGGGAGACATGGGCAGAATCTACACAGCTCCTCCCATGCTTAACCTGGTAAGAATTCAAGCTCTGTAGCTCTACACTGACTACACTGAAGCAGAGCAGGTGTGATCCCACCTGCAAAATAAGCAGGTGGGAATGGATAAAGATGGTGCTGCAACATTCTGTGTACTTTGGATTACAGATACATTTGGGGGATAGAAGAGAGGCATGTTTGCCTCCTGAGGACATGCTTTTAACAAGGGATTTTTGTTACTCTTATTCAAAAATGGAGATCTTCTTGATGTAAATGCCATGACCAATTTTAGTCAGAGCTAAAAAAGATAGCCAGGACATTTGGGAAAATATGTGAAATAAACCAGTTGATGCCACAGGAACTCATATGAGTTCAGCTGACTCAATTAGAAGGGAAACACCTCCTTAAAACAACATTCTTGACCGAAATGTTATATATGATGATATAGTTAATACACACCAACAGTCACTGCTCACATCCTTACACTAACCATATCACCATCCCAGAGACAATAGCATGAAAAACTCAAGTGGGATAGATAGATTCCCATTACAAAACCTGTTAAATTTGCACTGAATGTTGTTATTAAACAAATTACTGCACCAGGTTCTAGGTCAGAAAAGTAAGCAGCTCTCCCTAAACCTGCATCTGATCAGAAGCATTTTGCTCTAGCTAGCAGCAGTTTTGGAACTCTCCAGGGTACATGTGAAGCTTCTGGCAGACACTTCATTTTATAATTGAACCCAGTTTAACTGAAAAGTAAAAGCTCACTGGCTAGGAAATGGGATAAGAAGAGTCTAATCCCTAGAGAAAATAAAGGAGATGCTCAGCTCTGCCCAGCTGCTGGAAACTCCAGCTATATCATGTGGCATTTGAGAATTCCATTGAGTACATCGTCTCCAGACTGATTAATGACTCCTCTAATAGGCAGTGAAACCTTCCAAAAAGAGTTCTTAGAGTTCTTACCAGAGAAACCTTCTGAACCTAGAAATCAATGGAGATATTGCAATTTGTTCCCTGGCTGCCATGACACTTGTCTCAAGACAAGAGTGCAAGCACCTCAGATTTCTTCAGGCAGGCTACAATTAGAGAGGTGGTTCTTGTTCATGTAAGATACTGAATCACCAAGTAAAATGGTGACATGTTCCAGCATTTTAAGGAAGAATCAGAGCCTTTCCTATTAAAAACAGCACGGCAGAGGAAGTTGTTAAGTGCTGAGGATAAAAGTGGATTATAGAGAAGATCCTCGGAGGCATAAGCCTCATCCAAAGCTGTCTGGAGTTTTTCCAGTGACTTCTGCAGGACTTCAATAAAACCTATCTAACATTAATGAAAGATTTCAGCCTTTTCTGGCTTTTCTTCCAGTAGTATTAAGCACTATTGAACAAAGAGAGAAGAATACTACAACACTACAGTCAAGGCAATTGGTGACAAGTTTCTTAAACACCCCACTTGCCCTCACAGAACACTAATCAAAAGTAATATGTACTTGGTAAATTATTCAAACTGACAGTTGAACTGAAATTCTCAACATTTATCCAACAAAAGGATACAGGCCAAAAATCACAGCTTGAACAGGAAGAACAATAAATGAGTATTTCTAAGCTCTCATTCTAGCTGCAGGTTAGAGCATCAAATGGGAGCTTCACTCATTAATCACTCGATGGATACTATCCAATAAAAAGGATATCTTGTTTTCTGCAGAGGATTAGAAAGAAAGATTTCATATGACAGGTAAGGTGACTAAAATCTGAGGTCTGGCTGACATACAAATGTGGGCAAACTGGCAAGAACATTTCCAGCTTGAAAATTGGAGGACTTTTTCTAGCTGTGAAGAGACTGAGGCTGCAGCTGATTTTGCAAAGATACTACCAGAGCTAAAAGGGGACCTCTGATGCAGTTTTAAAAGGCTAAGATGAAAGATTGTCATTCAAATCTGAGCAACTGGATTTTAAGAATGGGGGAGTTCCCTTCAAATGGTGTTTTTAAGTTAACTATCTCAAGCAGAACAGATGTCAGGGGACCTATATAGATTTCAAGCACTTCTCAAATCAAGACATTGCTAAGCACTGAATGAAAAGCAAAATCAAAGTGAGATACCAGCTCCAGCCCTCTGAAATCCCTGTGCCAGCTGTCTTCAAACAGTGTGGGAGGTCCAAGATGCATGGTTTTACTTGAGTTAGGACTAGCCCACTGAGTGAGCCACCAGCCCATCCAAGAGCAGGGCTCATATTTTAAGAGAAGTTCCTATACTGAGATGGGTTTCTCTTTCCCTAATTTCATGATAGAAATCTGACAGCTTTCCTGCTAAAAGTTCCTTGAAAATAACATATCTTTGTGATAATCACCCTTGTAACAGAACTGCCTTATATTCACTCCCTGGGTATCACATACATCAATAAAATGCTAGTTGTTTATGGCATTGACTTGTTTACATCCAGATAATGTTCCTATGTGGAAAAAAGTATTTGATAAAAAAGGAAGGCTTGAAAAAAATGAAACATTATGACCATGACATGTCAGGGATGAGATGCTTGGCAAGACATTTCTACATGTTCTTTATCTCAGACTCCTAAGCTGACTGTTACTGGCCAGACATGGAACAAAGTATTTTTTATTTTTTATACTTATAAGTATATAAGACTAGTGAGAGTGGAGTACCAGAGAGACATCCTTGGTGCTGTGTGATCCATGCCCTACAGCAGCCACAACCTGGGGATGTTTCCAGCACCTTCCCAGCTCTCCATGCAGAGCACAGCACTGGGAGGGCTGCTATGGGGAAAATTAACTCCATCCCAACCAGAACCAATAGACCAGAAGATAGATATCTCAGACCAAACTGGCAAATTAGCACAATTAAAGCCCCCTTTTTGTTCTAGTTCAAGGTAAACTGACCTACAGCTAACTAGGTTTTATTGCCTGGAAAAAAAACAAATCACAGCAACATGGAGATTTTACCTTAAAACAGAAAAGTGCATCAAAAGCAATTCCTATCAGCATTACTTTTTGGTTTTTTTTAATGTATTACTTTTCTTTACTAGTTTTCCTCTTAAATTCCCATCACTGGTGTACCATAGCACAGCACCAGCCTAAATGCTTGGTATGAACTGCAAACACACCAGGCTCTTGACTGTGACAGGGCCAGCTTGCCTCTTTCTGCTGTGCTGAGCAGCTGATACCAAGCAGTTCACAAGACCTTGGCAATTGGAAAAAGACTTAAGAAAAAAAAAAAAAGGAATTTAAGCCTTGGCTTTACAGCAAATTAGATTCTCCCCCATTTTCTTACCCTTTGTAACTCCTATGACAATAATTAGCTATCCTTCTTCTACAGGAACTAACAGCCTGATCACCTCCCATCTTGAAACATCCTCCTCTGCTCAGCAGGTACTAACTGCCCTATTCACTCAAATTGACTACCCAGATAATATAATAAACTCAACTCAGAATAATTGTTTCTAACCTGTAATTTTCTGAAGGTTGATGACTCTCAAAAAGGCCCTGTTTGCTCAAAAATGTGATTTTCCTGCATGTGACAACAAGTCTTATGAAAAAATTAATTAATAACAATGGTCTTATTCCCTGGAAGACTTGCTTCACTTTTGGTCATCACATTTATCAAAATCCTAACACAAAGAAACTTTTATATCAAGAAAAAAGAGTTTATTATTGCATGCTGAATTAAATATTTGAAGACTGAAAGTCTTCAGAATTGTAGACAAACCCAACCAAAATCAATGGAAAAAATGTCATTTAAATAGTTTATTTCAAGACCTTGATCGAGGTGACACACTTATTCCTCACAAAACAATCCTGTTATATAATTCAGCAACAATAAAATGGGGCCTCAAAGTGAATGTTATTTATACAGTGTTCCTTACAATTCCACATTGCAGGTAGCATGTGAAGGAGACTCATGTAAAGACTGAGAGAGTAGACAGGAAGATGGAAGAAACCATAAAAAGCTACTTTCACAGGAACCAAATATTTCTGGAATGTGAGTTCACCTGCCTTATCTAAAGAACAGCAAATTAATTTCTCTTTAATATGTGTGTGTGACTCACACTTTCAACTAAATTACAGAAAACTTTTTTTTTTCTAAATAAATTCAACTTAGTCCTATGGAAAGTTGTGAAAAATGTCACAAATTAGTTAAAACATTTTTATTTATCATTCCTAGAGTCTAATTGCAGTGTAAAAAAATTAATTTTATATATATGATTAACCCCTAGTTGTTCAAACCCCAATAAAGCCCTTCACAAATCACCAGCCTGATATTCACAGTATATCAACAACTGCAGCAGCACTTTGGCAGAATGAGATGTGTAAACAAGTAAATTCCTCACAAGATGAAGGTATCTCAGCTTAATAAAATAGTATGTTTGGCTTCTCTATAAAGGGAATTAATTATTAGTTTACATTCTCCCGTCACTAGGTATCTTCCCTTGCTCTTTGATGCTGGCAATTGGTTATTTCCCTGAGACACCACAGTGGTGCATTTACATGTCAGCTCAGCTCTTGCTGTGCTGAATTGTCACTCCCAAATTCAGTATGGCAGGCCCATGGAGACATTGGAGCATATCTGAGGGCTGACAACTTCTGCCTCAAATATCCTGCTCTCCTCAGTAAAAAAATTAACTCCAATTCCTATTAGCCAAAGGTACCAGAAGGGAAAAGCAGAAGGGGTTCTCCTCAACTGCAGTGAGTATGTAGGGTGGAGCACTGAGAAGATCCAACACAGCATCTTTTCATGACCTCTTAATTTCTTTTCCCCAGCTAGAAAACTTCCACAGCTCAGGATGTTAGAGCTATTTCTCTCTTAACTACTCCCTCAGCCAGAAGCATTTAGCAATTCTCAATGGAATTGTTTTCCTAGAACTCCTCATCCTCTCCTGTATCTACATACACTCTTAACAAGCATGAAACCCTTCAATGAGGACTTCACCATCCCAGGTATCAACAGGTCAATTATTCTTCTGTGAAGGACAATTCTCCTTTTGCTTCTTGTAAATGTGGCTCCTAGAAGTGTACTTTCCTGACCTTAACTACTCCCAAGAAGTGCAAGTGACTGCAGTCCAGTTTCTCATAGCAGGTAGTCCTCACTTCTTTTGCTGTGAGAGGACAACTAGGAAGTTGTAAAGGTCTTTATATTACTGCTTTAAAGCACTTTTTTCTGAGGCTTTCCAAGGGCCCAGCCCTATGAACATGAAAGTTGTAAATACAGAAATGTGGCATCTCAATCTCTTGCAATTAAAACCAGTAAACACTTCAGATAACAAGATTTCTCCATGCTCAATGACCTAGAGGAGAAAAAAAACCCAACAAAACAGAACCAAGCACAAGACTTCATCAGGGACAACAGAAACCCCAGAGAGAAGATGTTCTGTCCAAATGGATGGGGCTACCACATAGAGAGGTTAACTCTGAGACAGTGTAAAAATGGAATTTTGAATGCAAGTTGCAGTTCACAGACAGGCTGCCTTGTTATCTTGAGATGTCTTCTCCAGGGGATTTATTGCAAGTCTGACAATTACAAATGAGTTTCAGAAAAGACTAGGTGGAATGATAATCATAGCTCCCACCCAAGAGTACAATACATAGCACCATATTGTTATTGACAACCTGTAGGCTCTTCCTCTGCCTTTAAATGCAGCTGATTTGGGGCTATTATTTCTATGGATGAGTAACTGCTTCATAAGAGGAAATCCATACTGCCAAAGATGATCACTCTCTTGCTTGTCTGAAAGATGGCAACAGTAAAAAAAACAAAGTTGATGGGTATGAAAACCCACAAGTTTTTCTCACTGACTGTGTCACTGGTCACAAAGGCACGGAGAATGAAGCAGAGACTGAGGGTTGAAGGCTGACTCCCTTTTGGAGGCAAACCCAGTGTCTCTGAGCATGAATGGCTTTCCAATCCCAAACCAGCTAGTTCATCCTCAAAAAGCTGTCATCAGAGAACTAANTGTTATTTATACAGTGTTCCTTACAATTCCACATTGCAGGTAGCATGTGAAGGAGACTCATGTAAAGACTGAGAGAGTAGACAGGAAGATGGAAGAAACCATAAAAAGCTACTTTCACAGGAACCAAATATTTCTGGAATGTGAGTTCACCTGCCTTATCTAAAGAACAGCAAATTAATTTCTCTTTAATATGTGTGTGTGACTCACACTTTCAACTAAATTACAGAAAACTTTTTTTTTTCTAAATAAATTCAACTTAGTCCTATGGAAAGTTGTGAAAAATGTCACAAATTAGTTAAAACATTTTTATTTATCATTCCTAGAGTCTAATTGCAGTGTAAAAAAATTAATTTTATATATATGATTAACCCCTAGTTGTTCAAACCCCAATAAAGCCCTTCACAAATCACCAGCCTGATATTCACAGTATATCAACAACTGCAGCAGCACTTTGGCAGAATGAGATGTGTAAACAAGTAAATTCCTCACAAGATGAAGGTATCTCAGCTTAATAAAATAGTATGTTTGGCTTCTCTATAAAGGGAATTAATTATTAGTTTACATTCTCCCGTCACTAGGTATCTTCCCTTGCTCTTTGATGCTGGCAATTGGTTATTTCCCTGAGACACCACAGTGGTGCATTTACATGTCAGCTCAGCTCTTGCTGTGCTGAATTGTCACTCCCAAATTCAGTATGGCAGGCCCATGGAGACATTGGAGCATATCTGAGGGCTGACAACTTCTGCCTCAAATATCCTGCTCTCCTCAGTAAAAAAATTAACTCCAATTCCTATTAGCCAAAGGTACCAGAAGGGAAAAGCAGAAGGGGTTCTCCTCAACTGCAGTGAGTATGTAGGGTGGAGCACTGAGAAGATCCAACACAGCATCTTTTCATGACCTCTTAATTTCTTTTCCCCAGCTAGAAAACTTCCACAGCTCAGGATGTTAGAGCTATTTCTCTCTTAACTACTCCCTCAGCCAGAAGCATTTAGCAATTCTCAATGGAATTGTTTTCCTAGAACTCCTCATCCTCTCCTGTATCTACATACACTCTTAACAAGCATGAAACCCTTCAATGAGGACTTCACCATCCCAGGTATCAACAGGTCAATTATTCTTCTGTGAAGGACAATTCTCCTTTTGCTTCTTGTAAATGTGGCTCCTAGAAGTGTACTTTCCTGACCTTAACTACTCCCAAGAAGTGCAAGTGACTGCAGTCCAGTTTCTCATAGCAGGTAGTCCTCACTTCTTTTGCTGTGAGAGGACAACTAGGAAGTTGTAAAGGTCTTTATATTACTGCTTTAAAGCACTTTTTTCTGAGGCTTTCCAAGGGCCCAGCCCTATGAACATGAAAGTTGTAAATACAGAAATGTGGCATCTCAATCTCTTGCAATTAAAACCAGTAAACACTTCAGATAACAAGATTTCTCCATGCTCAATGACCTAGAGGAGAAAAAAAACCCAACAAAACAGAACCAAGCACAAGACTTCATCAGGGACAACAGAAACCCCAGAGAGAAGATGTTCTGTCCAAATGGATGGGGCTACCACATAGAGAGGTTAACTCTGAGACAGTGTAAAAATGGAATTTTGAATGCAAGTTGCAGTTCACAGACAGGCTGCCTTGTTATCTTGAGATGTCTTCTCCAGGGGATTTATTGCAAGTCTGACAATTACAAATGAGTTTCAGAAAAGACTAGGTGGAATGATAATCATAGCTCCCACCCAAGAGTACAATACATAGCACCATATTGTTATTGACAACCTGTAGGCTCTTCCTCTGCCTTTAAATGCAGCTGATTTGGGGCTATTATTTCTATGGATGAGTAACTGCTTCATAAGAGGAAATCCATACTGCCAAAGATGATCACTCTCTTGCTTGTCTGAAAGATGGCAACAGTAAAAAAAACAAAGTTGATGGGTATGAAAACCCACAAGTTTTTCTCACTGACTGTGTCACTGGTCACAAAGGCACGGAGAATGAAGCAGAGACTGAGGGTTGAAGGCTGACTCCCTTTTGGAGGCAAACCCAGTGTCTCTGAGCATGAATGGCTTTCCAATCCCAAACCAGCTAGTTCATCCTCAAAAAGCTGTCATCAGAGAACTAAGGTGTTTTGGAGACTAACCATACAGAACCATCTCTGGTGATCTCCAGCTTGTGGGGAGTACACCATGCATCCTTGGAAGAAGGGATCCCAAATGATTGTTCTGTGCTGCTCTTTGCACTGCATTTCCACTCTGCACAGCCTTAGCAATTGCAGAGACACAAGGCAGCTGTGATAACTGTTTCATTGCTTGGGGCTCTGTTATACCCAGACAATACTTTTGCCCTTTAGGAAGGCTTTCCCAGATGGCAAAAATAAACATCCATATAATGACCTAAGCAGCAGACCAGGGTTCTTTGTTCCCCTTAAAAAGTAAGCTGAGGGGAAGGAGCAATTTAACACAGTTAGTAATATTTGTGCCTTAGAGTCCTGAGTCAGAGCAATCAAACTTGAGATTATTAAAGCAAAGTCTCTCAGGTGAGCATCCTGGAGATGCTCTTGGCTGCCAGCAACACAAGACTTCTCACCTATCACCTTTCTGTTCTCCTGTATCTGCAGCCTCAGCCTAGGCAGGGAAAGTGAGGAAAGAAAGGACTTCTCATGGTATTCTGGCTTGTTCTGTGGTAGCTTCAGTCTGTTTCTACACATTACTGTGAACTAGAAGATGCCCTGAGAGAAAAGCATTTTCACCTTCACATTCTCCAAAGTGACACTTTACACAAGCTAAAGAAGGAGCAGAATTATTTAAAAGTTGTCACAGCTGCATGGGAGCACACTGTTCCCTCTTCTTAAGAGGAAAATATTTTTTATTTTGGTCATGATATATTTAAATATATATGTAATTTTGGATGTTATTAGGTGTGGAATTATGTTTATGTTTTATCTTAGCAGGCTGGATATGACTGGGGCTCCAGTCGTTTTACCTCTGCTGTCCCATCTTTAGGGACAGGTCAGTTCTCAGAACAGACAATATACTTAATATAAGGGGCAGCATAAAGGAAAATATTTCCCATTTATTTATTCATTTATTTATTCATTTATTCTTCTCTATAACACCAATTCAGAGAGCAGAATAAAATTTTGTTACTGATCTATTCAGTAACAGTGATGGAGACTGATTCAGAAAATAAGATTTTATCTGAGTTAAGCAGAAAAAAGTCTCTGTGACTTCTATCATGCCATCAAAAGAACACATTTTTCTCTTGGAAAAGGAACTACAAAGTTTCTCCAAATCCTAATACACGTGAAAAGTCAGAGCAACGTATTAATTTCCACATGCAGTTTTCAGTAAGTCTCATCACAGCAGTCAGTGCTGGCTGGTGTTAGTCTCAGCATTATTATTTAACAAACTAATTATGCCCATCTCTCTCTGAATGTGAGCTCCCCTCACCAGTGCAGCCCAGAGCACCAGAACATGGCAACAAGGCAAAGAAGCAGGAATTCTTACCACAGTGTAGATCTGAGGTTTGCGCCTCTTTGCCAGGTCAATTATATTGACTCCGTTGTAATAAAGGTTCTCAATGCACCCGTGGAAATTCTTCCTCTGAAAGGTTCCTGGCTTCCCAGGGACAGGAATCCCTCCAAAACTGAGCTTTTGGAAAGAATAAGAACAGTGTTTAGCTGTCACCTTAAAGCAAGAGGGCAGAGCCCCGCTGGATGCAGCCAAGCAGAACCAAGTCCCATTAACAGCATCACCTTGCACTGTGAAGCAGGCCTGGCTGCCCAGCTCCTGTTCTGTGGTCTCCAGCCCACAGCCTCCACTCTCCTTGGAGGCTGGACCCAGCAGCAGACCACAGTAACCAGGAACCCCCGAGCAATGGGAGAATAAACTTGTCTGCCCAAAAAGCACTGGGTTTAGCTGCTAGCTGGAGTCACCCCTTTCCACCAAGAGTTCATCTGAACAGTTCTGGTTTCTGCCAGTGGAGGGTAGTATCACACACACAAATTACCCCATTTGTACCTTGCAATCATTTTCCATAAATTCACTGTGGTCTGGTCTTCACAATACTTGCATGTGGTATCTGGGACTGAGCAGTCTAACTGCAGAATTACAAGAACCAAGAAAAAAAGCAACCCACACGCACTCAAACCTCACAACCTCCAGAAATTCTGATCATCCTATTTTCATTTCCAGACAACATTTTTAATCAGCTCCACTGGCCTTTTTGGCAACCTGACTTGGTGGTACTGCTGGGTTTTTATTCCTTTTTCCTTTAGCTAGCAGCATCAGGAGTGGCACACACTTCACAGTGGTTGCAGAGCATCAGAAGGTGTGCTGTGTCCTGCAGCACAGTGCTAGCTGCTGGACCCTGCTCAGCCTTATTCTTCTGTTATGTCTCCTAGGGGCTCACCTCAGCTCATTATTAAAAAAAAAAATTAGAGGAAATTCCAGGGTGATTTTTCCTCCCACTCAAACTACAAAGCTGGGATATGTAAACAAATGAAACCTCTCTGGATAACCAAGACAGAACTTCTCTGAAATTAAGACCTTAATGAACTTGTGCCTCTGTTGTATTAATTGATTACTTCAGAGAAATAAAGAGTGAACAGACTGCTGCTTCACATCACTTGCAGGGCTGTTATTGGCACGAGGGCTTATGTGGCAGCAATGTTGTTTTCCAGTGGGAATCATTGGTTCTTCCTTAAAATATCAGACTTCCCTTCTTTCGTGTTCTGTTCTTTAAGTTTCATGCTTAGGGACTTTGTACTCTGTCTCAAAACCAGAATAAAAATCAATATCAATTACACCACTACATTATGAAGCAAGCAGTTTCCTTTTTGATTGGTAATAATTTTAATTACCAAACTAATAGTTTTATTACCCTTGGTAAGGCCTTTAATCCCTAAAGTGTGTTGAGATCAACTTTCAGGAGACTGTATTGCTGTAATGTTTGACTCAAGGATTGTCTCAGTGAAAATGGAGCAAAAACACCTTGTGTGAAAAAATGAAGCACCAGGGGCCATAACTGAGTGCCATGGAGGTCAGTGGTGATGGTGATTTACACCTATTGAAGATCTCTACCATGCTCCCTGTTTTGGAGCTTTTGGAAAAAATTACACTGGAGTTTGAGTTTTCCTTAATTGGCATCAACCTTGCAGCAGGAATCAAAGATTTTTATTACCTTGAAATTAGGAAAGCTGATGACTCAATCCTTTGGCTTTTCTTAGCTCCATCTTCAAAGTAGTTAGAGCTTTGGCCCTCGCCAGTTCAGTTTGAAGCTGTTCTGGAATCTCATCACTGAAATAAATGTGCTGTCCCTGCTAAACCTGCTTGTGATTTGCAACAGCAGTGCCAGGGGACTGGTACCACTCTCTCCACCCTGCTTTGTGAACTGTAAAGAAGGGAATTTCAGCTGGAACACGAGAGCAGCAGTGAGCAGGCACCTGCCACTGCCGAGCTGTCTGCCTTCGTCCCTCGGGTGCACCGAGAATTGATCCTTTCCAGAGAAATGAATCCAAGGTGCAAAGGGGAAACTTGTGGTCTCTGAAGCAATGAACCGTGCCAGCTCCACACATCCAGACAGGGTGATGGCTCTGACTGGGTGAGCATGACCCTGTGCCTCGTGGGCTAGCGAGGCTTGGTAGACAAACACGTGGGAATAAACATGAACACGGGTAATTTGCACGTAGGTGTGAGCTGATGGGGGGAACAGATGAAGAACTGCCTTGCATACAGATATACAATGATACAGATATAAAATGGGTTTAAGTTTTTTTTATGGTTTTAAGGGGTTTTTTTATGGTGTTTTTGTTTTTTTTTCCCAACTATCATCCATAAGCATTGACCTGCTGGAGTGATACAAACTGCACTCAGCCACACCTTGGCTTCCTCGCTGGGGAGCACACCAGCCTTGGGTTTTATAGGCAAGCAGGATGTTTCCTCTGCTCAATCCTTCTCTGCCTGAGCTGCTTTGGTTCCCTGGACTACAATGTTTTGCATCACAACCCCGGATGTGAATGGACATGGGTAAGAGGTAGTTGTTTTGACTGTCATGGCCAGGGTCTTCCATTCTTAGTGGGAAGAAAATGGTCTTTATCCACTTATCTCTATGTGGAGAGCAGTAATTCAAGTGAGTGGTGGCTGGATAGAGGCAAAACTCAGAGCTGATATCTCCAAGGTCATGTCAATCAAATGCAGAATGATTCCATTAAATTAAAAGTGGACATGATAACACAGCATGTCTCTGTAGATAAGCACAGTTGCTCCCTGAAGATTTTACTAGAACCCAGCCTATACCTTTTAGTTCAGCTTAAAGTCTGATGTACTTTGAAGCATAAACATAATCCAATGTGTATTTGCCCAGAGGCTGGGCATTTTCTGACTCTGTCATATATAGAACTGCACAGAATCTGTGTTATCAATGAAAGGAGCTCTCTAGAAAGGAAATATTAAAGATCTTTGCTGGAAAAAAAACCCCAACTCATAGGGTGGTTGTTTCCCATCCCATTAATTTGATATCAATTCAGTCACATCTCCCAGGATATAACTTAAAGGGTTTCACACACCTCATAATCAATATCCAAGTGATCTGAATCGCCCTTGGTTCGGAAATGCTGCGTGTGCTTGTCCACCGTGAAGTTGACTTGCTTGTTGAAGCGCTCGATGAGAACCGAGTGCCAGTGCTGGTCATCCAGGAGGCTGCCCAGGGTCACAAACGTGTGGCTGTTACTCAAGTGCAGGTTGGAGTCTCCTGGAAGGGCAGAGATAGGTAGAAGACACCAGAGTTAACTCCAGAACCTCAGCTGAAGAATGGAGATTCAAGAGGAGCACAGAGCAATGCTCCTAGATACAAGCTGGAGATCTGCCCATGAGAAAGAGGCTTATCAAAGCCTGCCTTAGAATCTTTGGGCCTCTTGTTCGTATCTTATTCATATCAGAGATGATCTCTCTGGTCTCTTGGTTCTTTGCATTTCAGGCCCTGGTGTTTTAAGAGCTCCCTTTAGTTTGGACCCAAATCTCCTGCCTATTCACCTTAACAGACCACTCCTGACAGTACATTTCCAACTACATGCTTTCTGTGTTTTAGGAAGAAAACTTCACCTGTCTTCTTTCAGACAGAAGAAAAAAAGATACAAGTCAGTGAAGCCATACAAATGCAAATGTTTTGTTCAGCACCAAAAGATTCTTAAACCTGGCCTAGATCTCCAAAAGTTTAGATCAAGAGTCATACACATATTTAAGCCCTAACCATGGTGATTTCAAGCACTCTTCTATTTTCCAGCTGGCTACATGTCTGAACACTTCAGAGCCTCTCATTCATTTCAAGGAATTGTGTGTCCTTTTTTTATATTCCAGCAGAAAGGAAAGAACACGTGCTCCAAAACTGTCAGGCAAGATGCAAGCAGATTCAAGAGCAGACATGAAAACTCTTGCCCATGACATAGAAATGCATATAGAAGACTTGAAATTCCTAAAATCCATATATTTGGGCCTACTCATGAGAGGAAAAAAAAACCAACCTCTTATCTCAGACTATGTATTCACAGTAGCTTATCCCCCGGGAGCAGAAATGTAATATATTTAACTATGCTAGTATGAAACATTTGTAGGAGGAGGATAATTCAATGGAATCAAAGAATCCCACATTCAAAGGCTCAGGATGTAGCTACTGGGTCCAAGTAACATCTACATACAAAATCTGAAAAAACTGAAACCAACTCAAGAAGCAAAGTGATCTCAACAATGTTTTGACCAGGATGTTTTCATTTAACATCTGTATTCTCAGCTCAGTTCTGATCACAAATGAGAAAACAAAAATGACACAAACCAAACCCAAACCTTTTTCACTCCAAACCAAACTTCCTAGGAATACTATTCTTAATAATATAAAACAAAAAGGAGGAAGGAAAAGAAACAATGGGGGTTTTTTTAACCACTGCTTAAAATCATCATCAAGCAAAGGCTGAAAATTCCTAAGTAGCCATTGAGTAGCTCAGACTTCATTGGCAGTAGTTAGAAAAGCCAAGGTCTCTTAATCTCCTTTATTTCCCCTCCCACCTTCTCTGATTAGTATTGAAGCTGTGAGCTGTGTGAGGCACATCATGTTTTGTTGATCTCAGCTGGAGTTTCTAGATCATGCTTAATATCAACAACAGATCCATAAAAGCAAAGGAAGACAATTCCTGTTACAGCAATATGTGAAGCAATAATCCTAATTACCCTTACCCAAGTTGATGTGCAAGGAAAGCTTCCCTTTCTGCAGTTCCAGGGTAATGTAGTCTCCACGCTGGCCTTCTCCATGGAATAAGACTCCATCCCCCTGCATGCTCTTGAACTTCAAGGAAACCACATCTTTGAATGTGCTCATAAGCTTCTGATTGAACCTGTACAGGAGGGAGCTTCTGCCATCGAAGTCTGCAATGTCTGACTCTGGGAGAAAGAAGATGGCCAAATGAAGAGGAGGGGCAGTGTTAGGAGAGACAGACTGCATTTTTTTCAGCATCTTTTTAAACATCACTTGAAGCCAGGTATACATCCTCAAGACATATGCAACACATTTCATCCATTTCAATCCCCTCTCTCTGACTGGGCAAAGGGAAGACTAGGCTAATACCAGAACTCCTCTGCACTTCACCTGCTTTTTCTCATCCAAGACTGCTAACTCTCTCAACTTTTTAGAGCAGAACAGGTGCATTCCATTCTATTCAGAACTCCAGAGCACCTCTCATCACATTTTATTGGTCTCATAAACACACACAGAATGTTATTCATTACTTTGAACGCTTCAGTTCTCACTCCATTTGTTGTAGCTCCACAAGAGTCTGTTGAGCTGGTTCTGGGTGTTGGCCACGCCTGCATCCACTCCTGCATTCCAATAGACATCATCTTAGCCTCTCAGTGTTGGCTGCTTGCTTGTGATGGGCATTTATCAACTATGCTGCTGCATGCAAATTAACTAGGCTGGGAAGAATAGCCAAATACCAATTCAAAAAGCTTTTGCAGGGATTTCACAGGAACTGGGCATCTAAACTGATTATACACCTTGAAAAATTCTATTAGAAACATACTTTCCCCTTCAGCCAGCATCTAAATCCCAATCAATGTGATGGGAAACAAGCTTTCTATTGTAATTATTATTTCATTTGGCAGCAGCAGCCTGCAGTGCTCTTTGTTTTATAAAGTGGTATTTTAAGCAAAATGGTTTGGTTTTGGTTTGGTTTTTTTTTAGTATATAACCAGAGCATTTCAGGTAGTTTTGAATATGTTTTACTAGCACACTGTGTTCAATATGTGACTGACATGTAAATTCAATTCCATTTTCTATCCAAATGCAACCTGGCACAAATTATGGATAAATAATAATTATGTCTGTTAATATTTCCTATTAACAAAAATATTAAAACTTAAGAAGACCAGACAATGAAGAATCTGAACAAGGGTTTACTAAGCTACAAAACTACTAGGATACATGCATAAAAACCTTCATAGTAACCAGGCAGAAAGGTCATACACTGTATTTGCAAAGCACATGTTATAAGGATAATTGAAAGCTCCCAGTTTTCCTTTTTATTTTGGATAATAACTGTATATATATTTTAATAATAACTGTCCATATACAAAACAATCAAAACTTCCCAGTCAACAACTTCATTATGAATAAATTTGGTGATTTAAATCATCTAAGGTCCCTTGTGAGTACCTTTTATACTTTTGAGCAATAATGGTAGTTTCATTTGCTCCTCTTGAAAAATGGAAAAATTGATCTTTGCAATTAAAAACTACTATAAACTGAAAAAAGCAAAACAAAAAAACCACACAAACAAAAAACAAACTGGTAATGATTTGTTACCATGAAAACTACCATGGATAACTTCTACGTGTCAGTGTGACAGTTGTACAGAAGTTTGATGGCACACTTAAATACTTGCAGTGAGTTCAAAATTCACATTTCATGTGAAATGTTATCACTCCAAAACGGATTCCATTCCAAATCAGCAGGCAACTGATTATTTTCTTATGAGAATACAACTACAAAGAAATTCAACCCTGAGAAAAAAAAATCACTCCAGAATAAACTAAGACCAAATTCCTGTCTATGATGGCAGAATAATAACATGTTGTTTAGCATCATATGTGAAATAGCTGCTAGTTTAGAAGTACAATGAATACAAAAGTATTCATATCATCTGCTTATATTTTTTGGGTTGTTTGGGCTTTTTTTACTTCTGAACTAAGGGTTCAGAAACAGCTCCTTCAGAATTGCTAATTTCTGTATTGGCACCCTGACTGCCTGTTTGTATAAAGGGAATTAAATTTAGAGTTCAGTTCTTAGGAGTTTCCCCTAGCTACATTAAATACTTCATTGGCTTAAAGCAAATTGCAAGCATATAATAAAAGTAGTTTCATTTTAACACAGGCAGGAATTATGAAATAGCTTATAAAGGTGTTACAGCCTTTGATTTCCAGGGCATTTTGCAGTTAAAGTTGATTTTCCTCCTAGTGCTCAAAACCACTTTTACAAGAGTAAGGGAGCAGTGGCTCAATGCTGCCAAATTGTGTCCCTTTTCCTCCTTCTTCTTCAGATCCAAGTCTTCAACCAGGATAAACACACAATTCAGTCCTGGTTCTTAACTCTCCACTAAGCCCCAGCACCACACACCAATTTCTGGGAGAGCTCTACCCCTGACTTTTACAGAGGAGAACACAAAGAAAAACCTGTTTCTGAAAGTTCTGCTTCACTAATTATTGCTTGTGAGTCCACTGGCCAATAAAGAGCCCTGAATGAAATGGGAATATGTCAAATAAATGCTAACACTGGCAGCCAGAAGTCATTAGTGGCAGCTTGCATGACAACAAATCGTTGGCTTTCTGTGAAGAACTGGAAGATCCAGCAGTTCTAATACACTCACTCCAGAAAACCCCCCTGTTTGCTTAGTGTTTATTTAGTCCATGGATGTCCATAATCCACTTGCAGCAAAAGAGCAGGGATCAGAAATGTTGCAAGTCTCAGAAGACGTGGAGGGATAACAAACTAAAACATAACAAGTGGTTTCATTCTGCACTGCCTGCTCTTTTACTGCTGCTCCCTGAAGACAGACTTTACTCAGTCTGGGTATTTTTCTATCCTGTCCTCATCAACAAGGCTACAAAGGTGAGATCAGGCAAAAGATGCTTCTTTCATGTTATGCACCTCTGACCAACAGGTACCTCTGCTGTAAATACATGGGTGAAGAAGTCACCATAAAGTAGAAATTTCTGAAATTCAGTACAGATCCTGGCCACAGGAGTCCTGGCTACAGGATTCCATTTTAATTTCCTTGCCCAACATGTATCCAAACATTAAAATCACTTGGGAGTGGGTGGAAACATCACTGGTTGAAGATAGATTATTGTGTTAATTCAGCAGGAAAAAAAAAGGGAAAAAAAAAAAGCCAAAAAAAGAAGCCAGGAATGTAGGGCCAGCTATGTTGAAAGGAGCCAGGCTGGAGTTTACATGTGCAGCAATCTGCTCCTGGCAGCAGAGAGGATACACATTCATCCTGACAAAGATGGTTCTCCTAGTGATTTTGGAAAAAGTAAACACTTACTTGGCAAAGTTATTCCCAAATACAAAAACATCTCCTAGGAACAGTTACAGTTTGAGACGGGAACTTTTGGTCTTGCACTTGCATCAATGAACAGAAGCTGTAATTCCCTGCAGGAGGGAGGGCTGTTCCTGGTCTGCACAGATGCCTCTCCTGGCCAGTCAGGCTTTACTGGCTTGAATGAGTCCAAAGCAGTCCAACTTCCCTATCCATACCCTTCTCAAATGTGCAGTCCAAGGGGTGGCTGTGGATGAACACCTCAGAGGTCACCCTTTTGCTCTGCAGCTTTATCCCTATCACAAATCCTGTGGCTGCCTCTTGGTGAGCAGTTGTTTGGGTATTTTTTTGTGCAGTTGGTTAAAACACTACTGGTCAATGTCCATCAGACATTGTTTCTCAATGTGTTCTGTGTATCACAGAAAGACACATACATAGAAGAAGCACAGGGAAAACTGGGAAGAAAAAAACAAAGAGAAAAAAATCCACTATCATTTAATCAAAAAGCATAATATCAGATCATGTTCCCTGAAGCAATGACAGCAGAAGATGGGAAATCACAGTCCTGAACTGCAGAAGAGAAGTCTGCTCTCAAGAGGAGAAGATAGCCAGTCTCACACCCTATCACTGTTCCTCCTGTGGTTTCCCAGCCTGTTCACTGCACATACACGTGGTTCTGCTGATGCATTTGGAGCTGTTAACCAGTTAAGAATGCCATCAGCATCTTCAATGCACCTATTAATCTTATCCTATAAAACCAACTGTGTCAGCAGATTTTTTTTTCCCTGTGCTAAGCTAATAAGACTTTTCCCAAGTATAAAGATATACCCATTCCCCCCTCACCACCCCCAGAATCAAAAGCAATTGGTTTGTCATTTGTCTGAACACGTCCTCTGGTTATCTGTTACAATTACACTGCTTCTGGAACCACTGCTGCCAGGGGACAGTGAGAGTGTTCACATATACCTCTGCATGGAAATTTTCATTTAACTCATTTAATTCACTAATTACATTCATTTCACATTTCAAGAATTCTTTGATGAACGGGAAGCACCCAAGTATGTTTGTGGATCAAGATCATCACTTATTTCAGTACCTAGTTTGAGGATGTGAGGTGGAATCTTTACAGGAATTTCAAACATGTAATTACTTTACATTTAAATATGTACTTTTGGTGTAAGAAAGTAAATAACAATTAACATGTGTCATCTATGAATTCCAGCTGATTTGACAGCCTTGGAGTGCTTTGCTGCACAGGAACTTTGATCTGTATGGGGTAAGGTCAAGCACCCTTACATGTCAGAAACAGCTTTGCTGTTAAAAGTTGTTTAAGTCAACTAGCAACCAATTAGACAAAGGAAAGAGGGGAGGAAAAAAAAAACAACAAACCCAAAAACAAACTAAGAGGAAGGATATCTTTTTTGACAGATAAGTTTTTGGGATAAATTCAAAGTACTAAATTACTTCTAGCAGGAGCAATGAACACAGAATGTTAGGGGTTGGAAGGGACCTCGAAGATCATCTAGTCCAACCCCCCTGCCTGAGCAGGATCACCTAGACCAAGTCACCCAGGAACAGTTAGTGCCATTCAGCAGCACAGCTGTTTAGCCACTCTGGCATCCACTAAACATAGCAGTTAATCTCTAATATGATGCCTCAGTATTTTTTGTTACAGTATCCTGGTAGAGTGCTGATTTCCAGGACCCAATGCCTTCCACATGCCCCCTGCTAAACGGTCATCATCAAAAGCTACATTTGCTAAAAAAAAGTTAGCCAAAGGTTTTGTTCCTGGGACCTCATCAGCACAAGACAGTCACATGCCAAAAATGAGAGATCAGAGCCTCGTGCTGGCACGAGAATGTCACATTCTCCCAACTTTGCATCACAAAAATGCTTAAGCAGCAGTGAAGCCACAAACCTCTCCTCCAGCTGTCATCTTCTGCTCAAATATGCAAGGTTAAAAAGGAGCTGATGTGAGCAGAGACCATCCAGGGAACCACAGGCTATTTTGCAAGCCCTGGTGTATCACAGCGAGGTGCTCAGCTGCATATTTGGCAGTAGTCCCAAGGTTTTAACAGATGTGCAGCAGCATATGAAATTCAGATGGCCTAAACTGTCAGTGTCTGCAGACTTTTCTTTCAGCCAACCAATGAATGTTGCCATTCACTCAAGAAGGATCTTCAGTTTGCATGTAAATGAAAACTTTTACTTCTGCAGTTTTCTGCCCTTCATATCAATATAAAGCAACTCTTGTTTTCTGATTAGGTGCTGTGCTTCTGGGGCAACACTAGTCTGAAAGGTGGAATGGGCAGCCAATGGTTGAGCAACATCTGAATTTCAACCTGCTTCTACAAGTAGGCTAAGAGGTAGAAGTGACCCTACAGCCACATAGGCACCTTTGTGCAGGATTTGATTCCTATGCACATGTTCTCCTTTTATCTTATACTTCAGGACTGCATCCAAAGTTAAAATGCCACTGGAAATCCTTTCAGCGTCAGTGAACTTAGATCAAATACTCTGGGTTTGTTTACCTATAGAAGCCTTTAAGTCATTCCAACAGCTTAAAGAGAAATGGGTATAACTGGGAAATAGGCTCTTGCAGATGAATTTGTATCAGCATTACATCCCTTCTTTCATATACACAGACACTTGCATGAAGGGTCACCTCATAGAGATGGTGCACATTTGGGACATTTGTTCTTCTACTAGCTCTGTTTCATTCCTGGCCTAACAGCCTATCTCGAGTGATTTTCAACATTTATTTATTTACTGTAATTTTTTAAAACTCTTTTCAAATTACTCTGATGTTTATTGTGTCAGAATATAACACGATGGTTCAATCAGTGTGCTGTCACACATTACAAAATGCAGTTATGTGTACAGCAGCAGGATCTGGTGCAGATATTCTGTCAGTATAACAGTAAAGATGACATTTTATAAATTATGAAATATCTTTTGTAGAGTGCTGGAGTGCCTGGATTAGGTGTAGCCAAGACTGTGAACTATATAAGCAAAACCTGCAGACGGGTATTGCTTGGCATATGCAATTTGCCAAAGAGAAATTTGAATGGCACAATTTATATAAACGGAATGAATATTTCAACACTCTGTAAAACTTTTATGAATCCCTTTTATTTCTCTTCTGGCTTGCTTCAATCTCATACCTTAATTGCACACAATGATTTTTATTTCCTGTAACTGCAGGGTATGGGACAAAGATGAGGACTTAGATGATATCAGCAAGAGGAAACAGCCTGCAAGTGCCTCTGAAATCTTCTTCATATCATAGAAGATCAACAATCATCAGGCATTAAAATAGTGCCCATGTAGTATTTCACACCAATGAGCACCAAAATACATTCAGCTACACGTGTCAGCCTTCAGTTTAAGTTCTACTTCTGTTGCACATCTGTTTGCACTACACTTGTCATTGCAGAGGTTTGGTCACTGCTACCAGGAGAAAACTCTTTGAACACAGAATAGATAGCTGCTATGGAATGATCTCAAGGGCAGTTGGTTTTGATTTATAGGTTTCAGTTTCCACATCCACTGGTAGTGCTGGAGAAGATCCCTTGCCTTGGTGACTACCTTTCCTTACCAGGCTGCTGCAGGTTTGTGCTTAAATCAAGAATAATCCACAGTGCCTGAAAATCAGTGGAGGTGGAAAAGTGGCATTTTAAAAAAGCTGAATGGATCTTTTAGATTTACCATCTCTGGAGATACTGAGGACCCGCCTGGATCTGTTCCTGGGTGACTTGGTCTAGGTGATCCTGCTCAGGCAGGGGGGTTGGACTAGATGATCTTCTAGGTCCCTTCCAACCCCTAACATCTATGAATCTATGAATCTACAGAGAGGATATGCAGATTCTTCAGGGTGCACCACTTCTCTGAACTGGTGGAGTCACCATTCCTAGAGGTATTTAAAAGAAATAGATGTGGTGCTGAGGGACATGGCTTAGTAGTGATCTGACAGTGCTGGCTTAATGGTTGGACTCTGATCATCTTGAAGGTCCAACCAAAATGATTCTGTGTCTACTATCTGACTGCCTTGCACTCACAAGAAGCACCAGTTTGTTCTATGGTGGTGGTTCTGGGATTTACCATCTGAGCTAGATGGACCAGCAGACGCCCAAGCAGAAAGCCAAGAACAACTACTGTACAAATAAATGCTGGCTCTGTACTTCACATTACATTTTCACTTGCAAACCTTGTGCAGCACCCCTCTCACAGCACAGCAAGCTCTTGGAGAAAAGGTAGGTTAAGATTTAGCCACTTACTGTAGGCGCAGCCGAAGACCTCGACCCTCAGTCCTACTTGGCCGCCACCGTTCCACTTGAGAGGGAGGAAGCGCAGGAACCTCGCCTTCAGGGAGTGCAGGAACTTGTGGTGAACCACACTGTCAGCATTGCTGTTCCCTGAAAACACCTGCAAGGACACAGAGCCTCGGTGAGACCTTCAGCACCAAGAGGGTGAATGTGGTGTTCTACATCCAGGCTGTGAACTGCCACCTTCTTCGTGATCCTCAGCCTCGTCGGTGACTTCAAATCATTTACGTGGATTGTTGGGTTCTCTTCTAAGGGCTGTGTCTCCTATGGAGGGAAAGAAGACAGCAGCACACACAGGACCTCCATCCTAGAACTGTTAGTGCAACAGTTATTTATCAATATATATCAATGTCATTGATATATATTGATATATTGATAATAATATCAATAATATCAATGTCAAACTTCAACTATCCTTGAAGTTCTTGACAGAGTTAGTCTAGGACCTTTGAATCAAGCTACCCTTGAAGAAGAGACACCCTGGCAACCATATAAACCAAACAGACATGGAGATTATATTGCATTTATGTAGCTTTATATAGTCAGCTAAACAACAATTAATGCTATTAAGTGAACCAGCTTCATTATGATACTAATAATCACAGCCATAGGTTAAAAAGACCCTTGTCCAGGTGAAGACCCCTCCCCTGAACATGCATAGTAGTGGAAGTACGGAGTCAGCAGCATGAGAATTATATGTAAATTACTAGCCAATCCCAGTAAAGAGGGTGGGCTTGTAAATACTAATTAATTAATAAATACAGCCCAAAGAGATTTGCCTGGTGTGCTAAACCACCCAGCAGCCAGGCTTGCACAGCCCTGAAATAAATAAGCAATGTCTCTCCTGAGAGTGTGAGAATTGGACTTACTGCACCCCAGGTGACAAACCCATTTCAGACAACAGAATACATCCAGGGAGTTACAAAAGCAGGTTGAAGATGGGGATCTTTCAGAAGATGCTGCTTGGGTTCTCCAAACCCAGGGTAATCCTGTGCACCACAATACTCCCTTGGGTCCTAAAACATTCACAATCCCTTCAGCACAGTAAGGATGAGACACAGTTTAGCCTTTGGTGCACAGAGCCTGGGAAGAAGACCAGGAAGATCTACCTCTAGACACACCTCAGAAAACTCAAGCAAGACACAGGAGGAGATAAAGCCTGAATCAGGACACAGGAGAGCCAGCATTTTAACTGTGTTTGCATCCAGGAGAGTTAAAGTTTGCAAACAGTAATTCTTTATTTTTTTTTCTTGCCTATTTGATTAATTGCCTGCAACTGCAAGCCAAAATTAATGGCCCATCTCAGAATTATCACATAACAAGAAGAAATTCTCTCATGGATGAAGAATGACTGCAGGATTTCAAAGACAAACCTTAAGACAAGCACCCAAGCTCTGATCCTTACTGAAGTTTTTCAATTCATCTTCACACTCAGTACCATTAGGTTAGGAATACAGCAGATTTCCTGCAGCCTTCAGAACATTTGAGTATCTCAGCCAGGATGTACATTTGAAGCCAACAGTTTTATAAAACATGAAAACCAAAGAGAAAACTCACACACATCTCACAGGAAGACCATGTAAAGCAGGTCCTTCTCTTTATAAAACTTCATCTCAAAAAGGTCAAAAGCTGGCACTGTTTACCTCTGCAATGCAACTGCAAGCACAAATTGGAATAACCACACTAAAGCAGACCCACAATTCATTCCCATTGGCCAAAGGATGAGGTAAAGAGATTAGGAGTTTCATCTCAATCTAAAAAAAAAACCAAAAAACCAAAAACAAACGCCAAAAAAAAAAAAAGTAATTCCAACTGCTTCCCAAATGTTCTTTAAAAATTGGTGTAAAACTTAAATTCAGTGTGTTGTTCTTTTATTAAACCCAGTGTACTGTTGTTGTAATTAGAACTATATGCAATAAAAAGCATCCTTGAGCATCTCTAAGGTACAGTACTGTGTAACCATACCATGCTTATATCATCTCAACTTAAGAACTCTAACAAGGGAAAATTCTCTTATATGTAATAAGCCTTATTTTACAAGCAGTCATGAATACAAATGACAGTGTATAGCTGAGTTCCTAAAATCATTATTTGCAAGTGCATTTCATTGCTGTTATTGCTTGCCTCTGATAAAATGATCTCAGAACTCCAGTTACCTCAGTGAAGAACAACCCCTCAAAAAGTGTGATCTGCAAAATTATCCTTATTGGGAATTTATCAGGCTGAAAAGGTGCATAATTTGGTTTTCCCAACTGCACTCAAAGCTTTGTTTATCCTGCATCTCTTTTGAACTTTTTAGAAACAGTAACTTGTTTTCTACAAGTATTATGCAATGGTTGACTAACCTCTCATAAATTCAGCTATACTGAAAAATTAAAAATGTTTAGATAGAAATCTGAATTCAAAGTTAACCACACACTGCAGTTCAGCTGCCTTGCCCATCAGATATGTTTTGAGGAGTACCACAAGTAGCACTTCCAAGTTATCCTGGGCTTACTCCTACTGCTTTCCAGATAAGAGTCAAATTCAAATTCCAGCAGAGAGTATTTCAGAGGGGTTTTTCCTTATATTTCAAGTGAAAAATCTTGTTGTTCTCAGTAATGAAACTGTCAGCAGAGAGTAAGTCTCACAGTCAGAGCTGCAGCAGCGCTCACATTTTTATTAAGATGCTCATGAATAAATAAGGTGGATAAAGGGGAGGGTTCTTTCCCCTTTGTTTGCTTAGAGAGCTCATCCTCTTGGAATTCTGTAAGATTGTAAAAATCTCACCTTTCATAAGATAAAAAGGAAAGAAGAATGAAAGAAGAAAAATAACAGGGGAGCAAAGAATTCCCAGTCCTTCCAAGAGTGAAGAAAAGCTTAAAATGCAGCAACTAGAATGCAGGAGAATGGTGAAAATTAGGAGACAAAAGAGAAAGTACACCCTAATACACCAACAGTGGGAAACAAGAGTCTGGGTTGGGTTTTTTTCTCATAATCTTCCCATAAACAAGGGCTGTCAATATTGCACTTTGCATCACAGGCCCAGAAGGTAATAATTATTTGGTTTATAGAAAAAAGAAACCATTCCGGGAGACAGACCAGGCTGAAAAGCACAACACCTCTAGAAATACCTCCTTGCAATTACCCAGTAATGGGAGCTAGGTGATTTGTGAATGTGACCCTGTGCCAAACAGCCCACACGTTCCCACTTGGAGAAGGGGTAGGGGGGCAGCCTGTGTGGGCACTCAGTGGCACGCTGTGCTCAGACAGCCCTTGTGACCACTGCAGAGCCACAGAGGCTGTTCACAGCTACCTGCCACACTCTTGACACCTCTCTTGCAGGGCAAAACCACTCCTCCCGTGTTGAAATAGCCATGTTGGTAAAAATAAACTTCTCTAATAACCAGAGAGCTGATGAAAGTTTTCAGGGGAAGAGAGGGAGCTCATCTACAGGCAGTGCTGCACCCATCGATGGGTTTGCAGGCAGCTGGCACATCACTGCTTGCTGCTCACTGCTGGGTGTCACTTTTTGTGCCCTTAGGTTTGCTTTGATTTTCACCTCCCATTCCCACTGGTCACCTTCTGATGTTTTATGGATCACCTGTGAGCTGCAGACCCTCATTGAGTACCATCCATTGCCACAGATGGTCACTTGAAAAACTTAGATCCACAGCTGACACAGAAATCATCCACCTATTAAAGAAGATGAAACAAGGATGCAGTACCAGATTTCATAGCCCTAGAGGTTCAGATATTGATTAACAGTAAATTTATTGGTGAGAATGGTAGAAATACTACCTCATGAGAAACAGCCTCACAGATTCAGATTCACAGATATTTGACAGGGAACAATTCATGGGAAAAAAACAAACTAGGAAAGAAAACAGAGTACCCACATTTCATTTCCCATGCAACAGTGGCTGCAGGAGAGAGCATAACACTGAAACCTGAGGTTTTTTAGAATCCCTCTAAACACAACAGACAAATTATTTGCCTGGGAAATTCTGCTTCTGGAATTCCATTAGCCCCAGATATTGTCATCAGCTTCTTGAAGGCAACAGCTTTGCCCTGGCTCCAGGGTTTTAAGGTTAACAGCTTGCCATGGGAAGGGCTGCCTCTCAGACCAAGCCTGTTTCGTGATGCCTGGCTGCATGGTGCCCTGCTGTAACCCAGAGCGTGGCACCACAGTAATATTTTATGAGGCTTTTTTTTCTTATGAACCAGCAAAGGCAGGTCCCACTGGCATGAAGAGGAGTTAATAGTGGTTCAGAGTAGGGTCTGAGCAGCCTAGTGCTGCCAGCACAAAGGGAAGAAGAACAAGACAAGCATATATAATGCTTTTCCCCACACTCAGCCCACCTGGTTCGTGAGTTATACTCAAGTGCAACAAAAAAGAATTCCAGTTTATATGAAAAAAAACCCCTTTAAATCTCAAAACCACCATCATTACCTGGAATTTGTATATATGAGTCCCTCAGGAAAAAACAACAAATCAAAGGAATGAGCTGTTTATACAGCCCTCCCATTCAGAGGGATCCCAAAAGCTGTTCAAGGGCAGTTCATGAAAAAGTCACACAACTGTGGTGAAATATGACAGTTGTTTAATAACCCTGCAGACACGTATTTGGTTCTCCACCTCATGAATTCATTCAGATCTATGCCAGGGAGGTTTGATGTGCTAAACTTCAGATCACCCTTTGGTCAAATTCTTTGACTGGGAGACCACCTTTAGACAGACAAGTGGAAACTGGGTGCAAGAAAAGTGCCTGCTCATGAAAACGTGATCAAAAGACAGCATCAAACACAAGACTTGATCTCAGTCTTCCCTGCACAGCAAATGGCAACTTATTTCCAGAGCTGCAGAAGGTGGTTCCCATAATGACACTGCTGAATATATTTTCCTCTCCTACTTTGTTAGTCAGGTAGTGGGATGGGTTCACAATGAGCATGCAACTAGTAACACAGGCACCATCAGCCCTGAATGGTGAGCAGGCAAACCTGATGTTAGCTACCTTCCAGGGGAGGTGTTTTAAGATGTATTCAATACTCTCATTTCTGCCAAAGTCGCTCCGATGAACTGAGAAAAATAAATAAGTAAATCTGATTATCAATGTGCAGAGGGCACATAACACAGATGCTGGCAATTTACAACATTTCAGCCTTCCCTGGAAGAAATGCAAGCCCAGAAAAGAGCACTCCACCTTCAAATCCCACCCGTGACACCGCAGTATGCTGCCTCCAGTGCCTAAAGAAATAAGAACAAGAGAGCACTTCATTTCAGCTATCCAGCAGCTCGGTGAAGGAACCAAAGTGAGATAAAAAGCAGCTAAGCCTGTCATAAATCTCCAAACTGCAATACTTGGAGAAAAACAATGTCATTCTCCCTTTTAAACTTCCTTCCTGGGATGAGAGAGATCAGGAGCAGGGAGTTGGCGCTGTGCTACAGAACATGCTTCCTGGAGCACGCCTCCCAGGGCATCCTCAAACGTTTGAGTGCACATGCACTTGAAAAAGACCAATTTCCAAGTGAGAAACAACATGAATTTGAAGCAGGAAGCAGAAAACATCACCTAGCTTTTCATATTTTCCAGGGTGAAATGAATTCTGATTCAAAGATGGCTTCTATCTTCTCCAGAGGCAGCAACAGTTTAGTTTTGCTCAAGTTTCCTTTACCTGGGATGTAAGTTAGTGGGACTGCAGAGTGGGTATTCAACTAGGATTTGGGGAAGCCAGTGGCTGAAACCAAGTTCCAGTAAGGATCCTTTGTCTCTGCTTATATGTGTGGAAAGAGGCTGAATTCTACCATGAGGAGGACACAGTGCAGCCATAAATGCACCATATGGAAACTCAGCAGCCTCTGATTTTAATGGAATGCTACAGGTTGGTTTGTTTTTTTCACATAATTATTCCACATCAGTGCCTGCCAGCAACACCTTGGGCATGGACAGGTTTGCAGTGACTTTTTATAACAATGAAAATTGTAAAATCCATTTTGTTTCTGCTGCTAAACAAAGCAACTGTCAGTTCAGGCAATTCTAGAAATACCCCCCTTCACCTCAGCCCAGCCCTAAAACTTAGAAGGATTACACACTCAAAAAAAACCCCAAACCAACCAAACAAACCAACACAAAAACGTGGAAAAAAAATCAAACAACAACTTTCAAGTCTCAGTGTTCTTTTAACATTTCAACTTTCCTCCATACTGTGCATGTCAACAGTGAAAAAGGTTGTTTTATGTGACAAAAAAAGCCCTGTCTAACACATAAAGCCCAAACTGTTAATATCTTGTCATGAAGCAACACACTGAAATGGCTTTGCTGTCACCTCAGTCAACCCGTGTCAGGACTGGGAGCTGCTAAAAGTTCCACCTCATTTGGAGCAGCTCTCCAGCACAGGGGTTCATGGCAGGACCTGCCTCCTGTGATTTGCCCTCTTTCAGCATGTGGCCTTAAAAATACTGTTGCTATTAGAGGGAGTCAGACCATGGGGAGAAGGGAAGGAGGACAAAAACACTGCTGGGCTCCTTAAAGAGCTGCAGTTTAGATCATAGCAAGCAGCCACGTTTGGCACATGGACAGCAAACACACACTGTTTTCTCACTTCTCTTACCCTAGAAAATTCTAATTTCTTTTCTTGCTTTTCTCAGCAGCACCTCTCAGAATGCTGGCTTTCTGTACTGGAATGGACATTTTGATCTTTAAACAGTTTGAATTAGTGTCAATCTGTTTCCAGAGTGTGTCAGGCTGTATGTTGGCAAAGGCCGAGGTATCGTATCCACCAGAGACCATTCCCAACAGGTAAGCTTGAGTACAGTGATTTCTTTTGAAGAAAAGAGAATTTATCAAATGGATAATATATGAGCTACACCACTCTATCTCAGGACTGGAAAACAGTCCTTTTTTTTTATATACTCATACTGATGTAGCACAACGTGTGGCTGGGCAGGCTGCCCTTCCTCTTCCCAGCAATGGACCAAACACAATTTTCTTCCCCTACTGAGACACTCTTTGCATACATATGTGATGTTGCACCTCACATAATAGCATTTCAGTGATGGAGAATTGATCCCCATATTTAGTTTTGAGAATCAGCTCTGTCTTTGGAGCACTTTGAGGTGAAGCTCTTATCACTGTTATTATCATCACTGCTACATAAATTAATAATAATGGAAGCAAGAAGCAGCGAAATTAAACCCGTAAATTACAAGTCTAAGCCGAAGTCGGCAGCTAATTCCTGCTTCTGCTCATCCTCCTGCACTTTATCTTAAAGGCAATCCTACATATAGATATTATTTTTAAGCTGTATCACAGCAAGGATAAATATTTCCCCAGTACCTTGACTAGATTAACCTTAGCCAACAGACTGAAACTGCTCCTTCCACTGCCAACACTAATCATCGATTTTAGCTGTTCTTCTGCATAAATCTCATGGAGACCTTCATGCTTTACATTAAATTAGTGGGATTAACAATGCAGCAAAATGTGTTTATGCCTGGCAGTGTTGGGGAACTCTGGGAACCTTCCTTGTATTCAGCTTCATCAAAGTGCATTTAAATAGCTAGCATTGTACACTTGGTATCTCTCTGTTTATAATTTGCCAGACGAATCCAGCAAGATGACACCAGAGAGGTGTTAGTTATTCCATGCAACACTGACCTCATGAATATTGTGCCTCATTATCTTACATTATTTCCCTGTTACGAAGTTTGATGGCATTTTCATTTCCATCAGTAAAGTAATATCCTGGGGCATGAGATAAATAGGTAGGCTTGATTTTCTCCACTGTTTTATAATGCACTGAAATGCACGTGCATACACATCATTTTTTGCTATACATTGCCTCCTGCACCACACCTCCTGTCCTCACCAGTGTGGATGTGACAGTGGAAGGCCAGTCAAGGGATGATGTGGATGATGGTTCATCTACATGAGAGGTGTTGCCAAAGTAAGAAAGGGCCAGGACACTAAAGCAACTTAAATAAACCACATTTCTTCCCCCTGTAATGGAAGTAGACAAGCTTTTGGAAAGTCTCTGTGGGCACATGTGAAAAGTCTTCCAAATGCATGTCTGCCCATTAAGTTTTAACCACACATTAGATGATGCCAACCACACCAAAAAACCTTCAGCATTAGGCACTGAAGATCAGGATGTTCTCTAAACTGCAGCACAAAAAAAGTCATTTTCTTCTAGGGATCCAAGATGGTCTGGAATTCTGAAGGGTAAATTTTGCTTGCATACACATAAGGCCTCTAAATGTTGATATGGTAGAACATTAAATAAAGTCATGTCACATTTGGCACACAATAAATAAAAAGCACTCCACAACTTTTATTTTGGAACTGGAAAGAGGATGGGAACTGCTCAGTGATTTGGAAATTTCAGGACTTGTAAAAAACATTTCAAAATGAACACAATCACCATGTTGGTGAACATAAGGGAAGGAACATGGAAACTGTTTCTTGCAACAACAGGAGTTTCTAAGCAACAGATTTCGGTAAATATATAAACTGGTTTGCATTGTTCTGGACTGTCCCTAGTACCTCTGACAAGATCTACATTCTTGTCCCTTCCCCAAGCAGAACCATCTTAGAGAAACTATGTCTTTGCATCCTCTAAAAGCAAGATATTTGATGCTGATTAACACAAAAATATCACTATTTTTTTTAGGCAGTTGCAGTGGATTGTCCATTGGAAGACAGACAAAAACTGCTTGGTTGCCATGTTCTGCTGTACACCTTCACTGAAGAAAAGAACAAGAAAGAATGAGGTGTGGAAACATTCCCAAACCTTGAACTCCCTGGGTTCAGGAGCCTCAGGCACCATTGTAAGAGATGAAGGAATATTAAGAAAATCATTTCTGTATGGACCTGCAGCCCAAGATTTCCATAGTTTCCTTTCCTACAACGTTCCTTTATCATACTTCTTGTTAGCTGTCCTTTCTTCTTCCACTTCCACACAGTTTTTTCCCTAAATTGTAGAAAGGAAAACACTTCAAGCACTTACAAACTAGAAACCTTAGAAGTTTCTCCATATTATGTTCACGTACAGAGTTGTGAGGGAAATGGAATAAAAAAAATTAGCTATATATATATATATATATAAATCANTTGGATCCATGAAAGAGCTTGCCTTTGAAACATGAAATAGAAACAGCTGATTTTTTTTTTTATAAATATCAAGATGAAGACGTTGTGCTTAAGTTTTTTTTTTCCTGAAAGCTGTATGAGTAGCCACACCTTGCAAGTAACAAAGAAGGGAAGGAAGAAAGAAAGGTTTTAGACAGTACAACCCACAGAGAGGAAAATTAACCTATTACAGGATTTCCTTTCAAAACTTCTCCATACTGTGAAGCCTGCATAATAAGCTGCACTAGAACATATGCTCACTGCTCAGTCTTAGCAAAGACCAGCTCATTTTCTGCCAAACAGGAGTGTGGAAACACAGAAATAGAACTTTTAATAAAGGACACTGGTACGTCCTCAATCTGATACTGAAGTCTCACGCACGTTTGAACTCCTCAGGTTTCTGCAGTGTTAATGAACAGCTGCACTGGCAGCCATGCTGAGAAAACACAGCATTAAGACAACAGTTATTTCAAACTCCACTAGATCAACACATTATGGCTCAAAGAATAAGCAGTGATAGTGCAGGCTCACAGTTCTTTTGGTATATGGCATCCTTGGGGACTCAGGTGAGCATTCTCAGAAAGGCTGATTTCCCTCTATGTCAGTGAACATGGGAGTTGTTGAGGCATAAACAGAATTTCCAACCCTTGATTACAGGACAGAAATGGACAAAACTGACACATTTTAACCTATAAAGCACAGTCTAGAAAAGTCAAGTCCCATTTAAACTATGCAGTTCTCTAGAGTGATGTCCAGTGTACACGTGCTAATTCTGGAAGTCTAGATGACCTGGGTGGAAGCCTTGCTAACAGAAAATGCATCCTAGCAGACATCTCAGCAGCTGAATGGAAAGCAGGCACTTGGAGGAGTTGATGTAAAGATGGAGTGGGAAGCACAGGTAAAAGAAAGGTTAGAACCCAACGGGGATGAGCAGCTCCTGCTGATCATCACAGAGTTTATATGGATTGAAAATCTGCCACATTAGAGTGCTAGAGCTGGGTTATCCAGAACATTACCAGTTCATGTTGCTGTTCAATGTAACAGTAGATAAAGCAGGAAAAAAAATCCATGAGTAGAGAAAAAACCTTTCAACAGAGAAGGTAACTGTCACAGTGATTTAAACTCCAAATTGTAGAAAACAGAAATGCACAATTGGTGGAGTTGGTAGCAAGGCAGCTAACATGGCAGACACAAGACTTGCATTAGATTTCAGCAGCACTCAGGATGAAAACACTGCTATGGAGGAGCTGCTCTGCAAGATGGGCCACATGACACTGAAATTCAAAATACTCAAGTGAAAAGCTACACGCACAAAAGGAAAAAAAAATAAATCCTTTGAAGCAGAGCTTAATTTCAAAAAGAAGAAATATCTAAAAATTAAGTCTTGTTAGACAGAAATTTGAAGTTGCAAAAGTAAATTATTTTAAGTGCCTAAGAAGTATTTTTAAGTAATCATGTTAGATTCAAAATAAACAATTCACTTATTCTGAAACCAAATTTCTTTGAATGAAGTAAAAACTATCTAGTAAACAGATAATAAAGAACCTACTTTGAGTAAGAAGATTTCCTTCTAAATAAGAAATTATTAACAT
>VYZU01010929.1:0-40072 GCA_013401355.1 Ceyx cyanopectus
CCACTAGAAGCAGAACACCTTCATAGAAATGATGGGGTCCTGTGAGAAACACCTTGGCTGAGCATCCCTCTCCCTGCCCATGGCTGATGACACTAGAGGTAAGTTTCATGTGGCCACAGTGCAGAGCCAAGAGCCCCGTTGTCCCTGTGAGGCAGCAGCCCCTGCCTTTACTTAGAGCTGGGCAAATACATAGTGGGTTTATTCTCAGGTCTCCTTGGGAAGATGAGATACTTGATTCTCTAGTGCTCTTGTGTGGCTTCATGTCCTCATACTGGGGGCCCTCACAGTTGAGAGACCCCAAAGGCACAGAGGAGCATTGTTAGAGGCACTGGCACTGCAGAGATCCCAGCAAGCCTAGGCATGCAGAAAGCATGTCTTGAAAAAAAGCCTGCTACAGCACATCCCTGGTACAGCATAACCCTGAAGTGAACCCTTGGGATTTTGCTCACCCCATGCATCCAACCCAATTTTCTCCCGCAACTGCAGCTACGTAGGTCTCCTGGGGCCATGTGTTTCCAGATTGTTTATCAGAAACGAATCAGCATCTGTGCCCAAAATGCAGTGAGAGTTTCCAGGAGGAGAGAAGAGCCGATGGGTGGATTTTCTCCTTTTTGCTCTGCTAATGGTGAGGTCCTGAGCTTTGAGTTCTGCTGTGCTGCCCCAACTCCTTGGTTCCTCGGTACGTGGCAGCGTGGGGAGTGCTGCAGAGCAGGACTTATTTTTTCCAAACCCTTCGCTTCTGCCTGTTGGCAGACAAGCAGTCCCCACAGGACAAAGTCCTAATGTGCCCAGAGCCAAGTTTCATGCCCAGAAATATTTCTGGCTTCAATTTCGCTCCAGGCTTTGAGGAAAATAGGAGTACTTTGAAAGATTGCCATTTCATCATCTAAGTCACAGAAGCCATGTGCCATGAATGTGCCCAAAGGAATGACCCACGGGAATGAGAGGGCTTGAGCAGACAGGATGATGCAAGGCAGTGAAAGCAAAAAGTTTTGAGGGGTATTTTAATAGTCTGCAGATATGATTAAAAGGAGAACCCAGGACCAATAAAGCTGGGTCAAGCCTGCCTCCCAGGGCAGGGACCATCTTCTCTCAACCTGCTCTGTGTGTAAGTTGCCTGGATGTGGCTGCAGGATTCAGCAGTGCCCTGAACACCCAGAGCTGTGTCTTACCTAACAGGACAGTCAGGGCCTTGACATTTCTGAGACTCTTCTATGCAGAACTACAAACAAACAATCTGGAGAGGCCCCAGAGCTTGGAGTTACCAGCTGTCACCTTCCAAAACCATGGTAAGGTGCCTGGGTCTGATAGCCCAGAAATCTTTTGGTTCTCTGTTTGGAGGAAGTCCATTTCCAGAACCAGAGCTGTGCTGCATTACTTACTCCAGGAACTGGTCTGGCTTCTCTTCTCTGGCCTTGCAAGGATTAGAAACTGCTGCTGGATGGTCAAGCCCAGAGGGTGGTGGTGAAAGGAGTTAAATCCAGTTGGTGACCGGTCCAAGCAGTGTCCTTTGGGGATCAGTTTTTGGGACCAGTCTTGTTTCATATTTTTATCAATGACTTGGATGAGGGGATTGAAGGCACCTTCAGTAAATTTGCAGATGACACAAAATTAAATGGGAGCGTTGATCTGCTTGTGGGTAGGAAGGCTCTGCAGTGGGTTTTGGACAGGCTGGAGAGATGGGCTTAGGTCAATGGGATGAGGTTTAACAAAGCCAAGAGATGGGTCCTGTGTTTTGGTCACAACAACCCCAGGCAATGCTACAGGCTGGGGGAGGAGTGGCTGGAAAGCTGCATGGTGGAAAAGGACCTAGGTGTGCTGGTGGACACCTGGCTGAGCATGATCCAGCAGTGTGGCCAAGTAGGCAAAAGGCATCCTAGCCTGTGTCAAAAATGGTGTGACCAGCAGGAGAAGGGAAGGGTTCATGCCCCTGTACTCATCATTGTGTCCAGTTTTGGGCACCACAGCACAAGAAGGACATTGAGGTGCTGGAGCAGGTCCAGAGAAGGGCAACAAAGCTGGTGAGGGTTCTGGAAAGCATGGCTTATGAAGAGAAGCTGAGGGAACTGGGGTTGTTTAGCCTGGAGGAGACTTCATTGCTCTCTACAACTACCTAAAAGGAGGTTGTAGCAAGGCTGGTCTTGGTCTCTTCTCCCTGTTTACTAATGATAGAACAAGAGGAAATGGTTCCCTCCCCTCAGGGGACATTTAGATTAGATATTAGGAAGAACTTCTTTACTGAGTGGTTAGGCAGTGGAACAGGCTGCCAAGGGAGGTGGTGGAGTCGCCATCCCTGGAGGTGTTTAAAAAACAAGTAGATGTAGCTCTTGAGGTCTAGTGGTTAGAGAGATGCTAGGATGAAGCTTGGACTTGATGATCCTAGAGGTCTTTTCCAACCATTATGACTCTATGATTCACTCACTTATGTTTCCCCCTCCCAGAGCTACTTCCCTTAGGGTTTTCCTTCTGTATCTAATCCCATAAATGCCCTGATGGTTTCCCAAGTGTAGAATGCGGGTAGTGAGGCAAGTCTCCAAAGTTCTCTCATATCTCTTGTCTCTAGGTAAACCAGGTCATGCCTAGATCTGTGTATCCTACATACAGCCATACATGTGTTTGATCATGCCCCTCTGTTCCCACAGGGGCCCAGCAGAGGCTCTGGCTGCTCAGAGCTGATTTTTCCCTGTGTGGGTGGTACATGGCCCTACAACTCCTGTTTTCCAACCCCTCTCACAGGTGCTGGGGTCATGCCTCCATCCCCTTCTGCTGCAAACTCAGGTTTGCTTCAGGAGTACCAGGGTTTGAACCAAAGCTTTTGTAGTGGGTTGACCTCCTGGCATGCCATGGGGGCTTGGAGCTGGAGCTCCTAAGTGGAGTGCTGCTTCTCCTGCATCTCTCTGCTCCTCAGCATCTCTGGACTGTGAGTCCTTGAATGTGTTTAAATGTGTTCAAGGTTCTCACCTGTCATTTGTGTGTCGTCATAATTTGGCAAACATAGCAAGAGTCATTTTGGGTTTGTCTCGGCATGCCAAGAGTTAGATGTCAGGTCACATCCATAACGGGACAGAATTTCCCTTAGGTTGTCAGGAAAGTCTGGGATCCAGTTTGGAGTGCCCAAACTGGAGTAGCTGGGCAAGCCCTGCCATGGGAACGTGCGTGTTGCTGCAGTGGTGTTCACATGGAGGTGGGTGATGCTAGTCCACTGCCTCTGGATCCAGCTGCCATGCAAATCACCGATGGCATTTTACAGGGGACTGTTATCTGTGTGGTGATGTTTGTGCTTAGGGTCACGTCTATTTTTGCTACTATGCCATGTATTTTTAAATTGAGTTTGAATGGCACACAGTGCCCGCAGCACAGCTCTTTTCAGCTCATCTGTCATGCCAGAAGATGGTTTTGAATGTCTGTCTGCTCATTTCAAGCTAAATATTTATTCTGTAATTAGACTGTTTTGTTTAATGTTTAATGTCGTCCTCCTGCAAGAGAACATGGGCTTGTCCAGAGGTGGAGGGAGTCCTGCTCTTGCTCTTGCAGGACTCTGCGTGCACACATAAGCAAAGACAGAAAGGAGGGAGCAAGTTTCATGCTTCATTGAGGCAACTGAAAAACACTTGCTTCTCTTGCAATCTCACTCCTGAGATGGCCAAAAGCATGGCTTCTGAGTCACCTGTGAGTTCACAGAGAGGGAAAAAAGAAAGCAAATTTGATGCCAACCTCACTTAGCTGTAAAAGTATTTATTTTAGGTTCCTGGCAAACTATAAGCCTGTTTTCATGTTAACAAGGGCAGGGAATTGCAAAATTCATGGCTACGTGGATAATAAACTAGAGAGAAATTAAAGGTAATAAAGGATAAAAAATTAAATTTATACCTATATTACTTCAGAGGACACAACAGGTAGCTAAGTTAAAGTTTGGAGATTTGATTTTGGGAGTATCTACAAGTGAGAGTTTCCCCATGGAACCGAATTCAGTGCCAAGGGAACTCTGCCTCAGAGCACAACCTTTCTTTTAATTACTTATATCTTAATTTGTATGAAGTAATTGTGTATTATTGAATCATCCCACTCAACATAATGTAACTTTATATTATCAGTAGAGGCTTTTATTTTTCTCATCCTGTATGTATAAGACATCCATCCACTGGCTGTTTTGTAAATAACCTTGTTGTCTCATCCCTGTTAAGGGGGTGGCCCTTCTTTTTCTTCTTCACCTTCTCACCTCTGATGACTTCAGGTTATTTGCTGTCTGCATGCCTAAAGCCAGGTTAAACTATGCTGCCTATAGTAGTTAGTCATATTTGCTAAGCTACTGCTTGTACTGTTGCCTTGTTGTATCTGCTCAGGTCACCCTATAGGAGCAGACAGAGGTGCTCTGACCAGCTGTAGGAGGCAGGATTAGGAGTTGGTTCTTCACACTGCAGTTCTGTACTCACTGGATGGTGATAGTCTGGGGTGCACAAGCCTGCTCAGACTGAGGGTTATAATTCAGAGCAGAGTGATTAAGGCTTTGGCTTACTATGAAGCTGGCATCTTTCTTTCCTTCTCCATCAGTGTTTTCTATAGATTTGAATATCCTCCCCACAATGTGCAGCATCTTTTTTAACAGAGTGGGATGTCCTGCAAGTCAGGTCCTGATAAATCATCTTGCTTTGGATACAGTAGATCTCTGCTTGGCCAGTGCCCCCAGCTTGGCTTTGGACCATGCTCACCATGGTGGTGACATGTTTGGCCTGTGGTGAGACTTAGGAGCTCACAGGCTTGCCTGTTAGTGCTTCTTTCCAAGGCAGTTTTTTTATGTAGTGCTTGAAGTGTTAACACCAGCAGGTGTGATGGGCTTCAGAGGAAGTGTCCATAGCTTTGTTCCTCGGGCTGGAAATCCCTCTCCCTCAGGGGAGCCAGCAGCTACCCTGCTTTGTTCCTTTTCCCTGGAGAGCTGGTTTTCTCCTACACACTTGCAGAAGCATCAGTGGTTGCTGCTGCCATCACACCACAGCCAGCTGGGCACAAGCAAGTCTCACTCTTCCAGTTGGAAATTAACAATGGATTAACAATGGCCAGAGGTTGGCCAAGGTGCTGGGAGACAAGCCTGGAGTGTTGGCATCCTGGTGTTGCAGTTCATATGGATGTCTCCTGGATACATTCCTCTAAGCTTTCACATTAGGAACCTGACTGAGAAATGTCACAAGCTTCATTACAGTTTCTGCTGAATCTCTGCCCAAAGCCAGCACAATGCATCTTGAAAGCTTTTTGATCTGGTGGCTTAGGGATGCTGTTTGTGAGGCTGGTGGGATGATCCCACAGGGAAAACCCTGCTGGTGCTCATGCTGTGCTAGCTCCAAGGAGAACCTTCAACTGCAGAGGCTGCAGAGTGGAGAAAATGTCAACAAAACCCCAGTGGGGGAGAGCAGGGAAGAAAATGAAGAGTGAGATCAGCTGAAGCTGGTATGAAGCCCTGACTGTTCAGGGTGGAGGATTCACCCTGGGAAAGGCTTCATAGTGCAGGGTGTAGTGACCATGGCAAGGGAGAGGTCCATGGTCCTGCAGTTGGCAGGTGCTCACCTCTATTGCACATAGTTGACCATGCCTCCTCTCTGTGTTGATGTGTTGATGTGAAAGAGGATTGGAAGAGATCAGCTGCTGCCAGAGCAGCTTATGGTGCCCCCAGTCTGCATTGACTTGTGGAAACTAAGCCAAGGCTGGACATCAGTCTAGAGGAGGGACATTGGTTTGAGAGGGTCTAATTTACTCAATGCTTCAGATATTACCAGACATCAAGAGAGAATAGTGAAAGTACTTGGCAAGGAAAATAGGAGAAAAATATATGTAGAGGAACTATGAGAGGAGATTGAATATTACCTGGCCTACTAATTCTGCAAGAATGGACATCTCAAAATGTCCATAAACATGGATACCTGACCAGGATAGCATTTGGAAAAAAAAATCTGATGAGAGAAGATTGCAGGAAATCATGATCCAGCTGGGGAGGGACAGCTCTGGAAAGGGATCACTTGATACTCTTCTCTCCTTTGAATATAGCTGATGCTGTGCTCAGTTGTTTATGCATCACATGTGAACCCCACAAAAAAAAAATTCACCAACCCTAAATCATAGGGACACCTGATTTCCCACATTAGCTTACTGCTGCCTATCTTTTTTCTTTTTTCTTTTTTTTCTTTTTTCTTTTTTCTTTTTTCTTTTTTCTTTTTTCTTTTTTTTTTTCTGGAAAGTCATCTGTGATGCAAGAAACGTCACATTAGTCATCTCATGCTCTGAGAGCTGGCTCCAACCCTCTTTGATGTGGCTGCACACACAAGCCTTGACCCATGAAGAAAAACAGGTATGTATGAAGGAACTTCTTTTGGCCACTGGGTCTCATGGTTTCACCTCTCCCAGTCCATTTCTGTCATTTCCACATCACCAGTGTCTTCCAGTGCTTCCTCACAGTAAGCTTTGTCCTGCAGAAGCTCAGCAGCCTGTAGGTTCTTGTTGCTGGTAGCCATCAACTGTTTTTGGAAAACAGATTGAAAATCTCATGCCCCAGTGGAGTCTATTTTAGGCTTGGGGTGTCAAGGCTGAGCACAGATCCCATCAGGAATGGCCAGTATTTCGTATGTGTGCTAATGGGGCTCCCCAGAGGAGCTGATGTGGGTTGCCACCTATGAATGGTGGGTTGGGCAAGAGGAGGGTATGCCTGTGATGGGGCTGGTGAGGTGTGCCCTTTCCAGCACAGTGGAAATGGGAGGAAAAGGAGCAGAGCAGAAGCAAAACCAGATAAACCATCTTCATCACAGTGCCTTTCTGACAGCACCATGTCTACAGCCTCTACAGTATAGCCTTTTGGCACACCCCATGTGGGGAAGATGAAATATGAGACATCTAGAGAAAGAAGAGGAGGGAAAATAACATGGAAAGGGGAATCTTGAGGAGAATGAAACATTTCTGCTGGGGAAGCGAAGCAGAGGGAGCATCTCTTACAATTGCCAGGCAGCAAAGTGCTGTTTGCACAAAAGCACGACTGGCACCAACTCTCCCTCTTGTGGACATTCCCCTATTTTTATGTAGCTTCTGGTAGCTGCCGCTGCTTCTAAGCAGCCTTGAACCTCTGATGGTTTTATCATGATCTGTAATGAGGTGGTTGGATGTGATGCTTCATAGTAACTCCTGTATTAAATATCTCTGTGAATTAGGCCAAGAGAGTGGGATGATCCACAGCACCTGGTGTGCCCTGGCACTGGGCTCATCCCTCAGCAGGTGAGAGCCACAGCTCTGCCTGTAAAATGAAACACCCAAATGCAGGACCCCTAGTCCTGAGAAGGGAGCAGATACTGACTCAATCACTCCCTATGCTCACTCCACACTGGTTAGACTGGCCAGGACTTCACTTTCTCTCCTCCCATCTTGCTCAAATCAGGTCTTTTTTTAAACAAACAAACAAACAACCCAAACAAAAAAAACCCAAAACTTTCTCATGTTCTCACCTGAATTTCCACCTGAACTCTCTCCCTGACCACAAAGACACACTCTTTGTCCAGGTTATGCTCAGAAATATTTGTAAATACCTGTTTTTTTCTGGTCTACCTGCAGTCCCATTTCTTCTGACTTTTTGATCTGTGTTCCCAGTGTTGTCCCTTGCTGGGTTTTTTTTATTATTTGGACCTTCTCAGCCCCAAGAAAAAGGTGAGTCAGATGGGTCTGTCAGGTTTATGAGGTACATGTCTGCAAGAGCAGCAGATAAACCCTGGTCTTTTGCTCAGGAGGATGAGAAACTCAGTGTAATTTGGCCCATGCTGTAAACTCATAGATAGACAGTTAAAGCTGAAACCCAGAGAAGGAACATGAGAGCAGAGAATCACCACGTGCAGAGAGACCTCTGCTTCATCTGATGGGGAAAGAAATAAAAGGACTGCAGGCTAAGATAAGCAATTTTCGAGCAGATGCTACCACAGACCAGCTGGATCTGACCAGCTGAGCCACCAGCACTTGGATCATTTAGTAGAAAGAGGAAAATTTAAAAAAAAAAAAAAAAAGATGATGTTTGGGAAACTCACAATTAAAAGGGTTCCAGAGGTGGGAACCCTGCACAGCACAGAGATTTTTGAGGGTAATGGAGTTCATTTTTTTTGAATTGGCATGCCTTGATACTGTTTGTGAATGGCTAAGAAGTGATCAGCAGATCTTTGTCTTTGCGAATTGGTTAATCTGTTGTGGAGTCACCAAGTCAGCAGGGTTTTATTTTACTTTTTGACCTAGTAAGGCTGCTGCCACATCTGAAATATATTTTGGGGAGCACATATAAGAGGGTTAAAAAATGCTGCCTAAGACTGTTAAACACAAGCATGCAAATATAACCTTGGGATGTCCTTTAGCCTCGAGTTGCTGTGATGAGGCAGGACTGTTCCTACACATGTTTTTTTGTCTTGACATCGGGACAAATCAAAAGATCTGATTTCAAGCACAGCAATGAAGACCAGCTGAGGTTGAAAGATTGACAATAATGAGGAAGAGATGCAGAACAGAGGCTCCATACCAAATTCAGTGGCTCTGCTTAGGCATCCAGGCCACCATCACTGTTTCGGGTGCTCACTGCCACCCGGTGTTGATCTGATTGAAGCAAACTTTTATTATTTGCCAAGTATTTTTTGCAGAGGGATCAGTTTTCCTGCAGGCATTCCCCATAAGACCAGCAGCGCACAGAAAGCACTACTGGAATAAGGGAAGCTTAAATTGGTGCTGCTTCTCAGAAGAGAAAAAGACCTGGTTGTCCTTCTCCACCCTAAGGGAGCACTTGGCATTGGAAAGATAATGCAAAATGAGACCATGAACTTTGAAAAGGGCCAACTGCAGCTGGAAGCGAGAACCTGTTGGAGCTCATTAAAAGGCAAGTGTAAACATCAATACAAATGAAGGGTAGATCTTGGCTTCCCCTTAGGCTCTTATGGTGTAGAAGCTCCATGTGTTGTGAATAAGAGGCCATTTTGGAGGCCATGCACAACCTCTTACTGAGTGCTGTGTGTTGTGGCCTGGCTAAGTCCTCTTCCTTGAAGAGCAGCACAGACAGGAGAGAGTTTATGGAGAGAGTTTAGCTATCAGCCAGGCACTGCCAGCTCCCTGCAGGCTCTGGGGGACAGACACGTGTCCCAGGGAACTCTGGGTTGCAGAAAGGGAAAGGGTATTTGTTTGGACAGTGGCTCAGCTTCATCAGCTCTGATGCTGCTCTTGTTCTGATCTTGGCCATGCTGCTCTTGTTGCTGCCTTTCCAGCAGCACTCGGCCCTGTCCGAAGCACACCCTGCACTCTTGCAGGGCAAAACAGCTTGCAAGGTGCCATTTGCACCCATATTCCCAAGGCATCAGGATGAGGGGATAAGAACCCTCTCTGGCCTAAGGCATGGTGTGGGAACAGCCACCTCCTCCAACTGCCTGTATCTCAGTCTAACCTGCTCATGCAGTCCCAGCTGCAGCATCTCTGTTACAGCTTCCTATGTGGAGCTCTGAGCTACAGCATTTGGGGTGTCAGGCAGACACACAATACTGCAGGCATGCTGAACGCTGGACTTCTTTTGTCCATGGGTGTTTTTGTGGCCTTTATCTTTTCCAGTTGTTCCTTGGCAGGCTCTAGTTACAGTATTTTGGTGGTGGTGAGGGATGAGGGAGGAATTCCTCTCTTGTTTTACGATGGCAGTAAGTAGCACACAAATCCCTGTGTGCCATTACAGTGTTATGAAGTGTAATCCACCTGAAGGGACTGAGGTGTGCCACAGCTCCTTCAGGTCTTCCTGCTGACTCCTAGAGTCTCCAGTGTTTTGCTAGTATAATCTGTGTTCTTACCATTGAAAAATAATTTCCTCTCTTTGCTCCTGGAATGGGCAAGGCTTTAAAATCTGTCTGTTGTTTTCTAATCTTACTCCTCCTTCCTTAAACTGCACTCACAGTTTCCCACAGAAATTCTCAGTCCTTTTGTGCGTTTGTTTCCCAGCCCTTTGGAGGAGGTTTGCATCCCCAGAGAGTGAACTCATGCAGCCTTGGAGACAGCCTCTGCTTCTGTCTTGGAGGTTAAATATTCTGCTCCCAGACTGCCCTGCTGATTTCCTGCTTGTTCTCCCACTGAACCCAAGTACCAGCCTGCAGTAAGTGTCCTGCTTAGATCAGATATATGTGTGCCTAGGTGCTGTGCAGTGCCACGTACACCTTGATGATGCCTCGGTGATTACACGGGAGCTGTGGGTCATGCCTGTTTTATCTTGTGCACCTTCTGGGAAAAGAAAACAACTGAGTCATAAACTGCCTGCCTGATAGTCACTGTTGGCTGGATCCCGGGAGCACTGAGGGAAAGGTAAGGCTGCATCTGACTTTATGACACAATCCCTGAATGAATCCATGCCAAGATACTAGTAGGTACGTAGAACAGCTCTGCAAACTCACAGCCCAAACCTTCTCCTGATGCTGAAACCTCCTCCTCCTAATCCTTCCTCTTCCTTGTAAGCAAGAGGCTGGGGGTCACCTCTCAGCTGCTGAAATCCATCAGTGTGCTGGAACCCTGCTTGGCAGCACTGCTAAAAATAGTGTTTAAGAGCAAGGGGAAGAAGAGTGAGCCTGGAAGGTATTTGTCCACTGCCACCACCAGTTAGACTCCACCTTGTTTCCTACAGGAGGTAGAGGCTGTGCAATGCAATGCAGCTTCATATGGCGCTGTTGTCTGACAGTCTTCTGATCCTCTGAATACTGAAGTCAATGACACAGCTGCAGAAAACCCAATGCTCTTGCCTTGTCATGGGTGTAAGATTCCTTTACTACTACCCTTATCTATCTGGATAATGCTGCTGGGAGCACAGGGTCCCACCTGTCTGTCTGCACGTACAGCTACAGGCTCCTGAGACAATGTGCAAATTAATCTCTTAGAAGCAGCTGTTTTTTTCAGCAGAATGCCATAGAAACCACGGCTGCATTACAGAGGCCTGTTCCTTGGCATTATGCAATAAGTAATTATGTAAGTTGGTGTTATATAATATTCCCAGCTTTTTCAGAGCTCCAGCCTCCCCCTGACCGCTTCCCTGGCAGAGGAGTGGAGTGTATGTGGTGTGTGTGCACCATGTCGCATACAACACAGTCACAGCAGAGCTGGGGCCACCAGCACAGCTGTAGGACCCTCAGCTGCTCTCAAGTTTCTTTCCTTCCTTCCCTTCCCTTCCCTTCCCTTCCTTTCCTTCTTTCCATCCAAATATATTCCCTCTGAGCTTTGGAGGCTATCTCTCTTTGCTCAAAAGATTATTTCATTAACTTATTTCAAATGAACATCAACAACAAAACCACAACAAAACAAAAAAATTCTGCTACTGCCTCTCTCTTGGGTACACATTTCCCTACTTGCAGCAGGTCTGGGTGCAGAGAAGATAGGGTTAGAAATCATTGGTTATCTGTTATATTAACTGCCAAGGTAATGTGGGGGACTTCTGAGCTCTCCAGTGTTCACCTCACAGGCTAGAGTTGGATTTCTGTCTTCACAACAGCAATACTCTAAGAAAAAAATTGAATGTAGCCAGAGACTTGGAGCTGGTCCCTGGTGCATGATTCCTGCCGTACCTCCGAGCTCTGCCTGGCTGGCTGTGCCCTGTATTAATAACTACCAAACAGCTGGTGTTTCTAAAACCATACCCAAGAGCCAGTCCTTGCTCTTTTACTGGTGTGTCTTTGGGCTCAAGCCGTAGAACTTCTTTGATCCCTCATAAATGGAGAAAACAAGTGGCTTTTCTATTAATGGCATGGTCTAACTTTATTAGTGCCTGTAGAAAGGTTTGCCATCTGTTGAGGGAAGAGCAAGGCAGAGGTGAGGTTGTACCCACCATTTTACCAGAAATGGCTCATCCCCTGCATGCTGTGCCCATTAGATGAGGGGACCTTTCCTAAGCAACTTTTGGTAAATTTTTTGGGTAGAAACAAGCGTCAAAGCCTGATGTACAGCCTTCCTCCTCAGCAGTACCCCAAGGCTTGGCTGTGGCTCTGCTGCTGCTGTTCCATGGGATCTTTCTCTGACACGATGCCACCACCCCAGCTCTCTCCAATGCTCAAGGCTGGGGGGGAAGGTGCATCATCCTTCCCATGCCAGCAACCTGCCACAAAGCTGGGAGCAAAGCCACCCAGTCAGCTCAGGGCTTTGCCACCTCTGCACGGGCTTTTTCCCAGGAAAACAGCCTGTGTCTGCACCACGCACTGAAAATGAGCCCCTTACAGAAGTTCTGCCACCTGCCACCCAACCGCAGCAAGAGCCCCGTGGCGCTGCCGGCACCAGGATGCTGCAGTCCTGCGTGTCCTGGGGTCACTCTCCCGCCACCACCGTTTGAGGGCTATGTGTTGGCCACCTCCCCAAGTCCTCCAGATCCCGGTTAGTGGCTTGGACGCGGGTCTTCAGTCCCCGTGGCTTTGTCACCCGTGGCCACTAGATGGTAGCAAGCCCTGGCCGACAGAGCCGGGCTGCTGCGATGTCTTCTGCTGCGTCAGGGAGAAGCCACCCAACGGCTGGTCACGGTCCACCCGGGGGGCTTTGCAACTGGGCGACAGCACCCGCACCACGCCAAAACGTAGCCAGAAATGTTAGCCACCCGTTTTCCTCTCGTTTAGCGAGAGTGCCTTAGGTGTGGGCGCAGACGCGCGGCCACACGTTTTGGGGCAGCTCTGCTGTGGCCAGTGATGTTTGCAATAGAGAATTCAATCACCTGGGGCCTGTTAAAGGTGGCAATTGATATGTTATTTCTCTCTAGTTTGTATTTATCGAGATGATTATGCAAGTGGTAGATTTTGCCCTGAGGGGCAGAGGAGAGGCCTCCAGATACTAAACTGTTATGTCATTCTTGTGGCTACAGGGTTGAGACACGATCTGGTACTATAAATCTCTTAGTATTTCCGTACACTGTTTATTTAAGCTCTAGGGAGAAGAGCTTATGATTTTATTTCATTACTACTTCATTTGTAAAAAAAAACCAATATGGAATCTCATATTCTTTTTAAGCCTCGTGACTATTTAGCATTAATGTCCATACCAGGACTGTTAGCTTCATAGCCCCGGGGAAACATACAGTGAGCTGAGAATCACTCAACTTTAAATGAAGTTATTATGGCAAGTGAGTAGTTTCAGCTTGGAGAATGTAACAGAGCTCAGTGCACAAGCAGAAGCCTCTCGTGTACCAGGAGCACATTTCTGTCATGTCTGAAATGCATGTAAAACAGTAAGGTCAGTATTCAGAATCCTACCCAAGGCCAAGCGTGGGCTGGTGCAAATGGTTGTTTACTGCTCTACGTGCTTGGGGACCGAGATGCAGGTATGTGATCCTCTTGTGTCCTAGTCCTGTGATGTGGAGAACAACAAGAGGAATGAGCTGAAGGAGTCCTAACCTGTCTTCCATCAGTTTATCTTAGTTTGGGTAATTAATAGTGGCCTGCTGTTTGCACAGGTAAATCAGAATAAAATCTTGGCTTCGTAGTGCTTAGGATGTGGATTTTTGGGTGTGAACTGAGGCATAGAGGAGAGAGAAGGGGAGGACTGCAGCATCACAAGTTGACTTGGCTGACAGAGGCTTGCAACATGTAATCACCAAAATTCCCTTACCTCTAGGTTTGGATACCAGCTGATACTTCTGTTTGGCTTTTGCCACTTTTCCTACCCAAACGATTCCCTCTAAACCTGTGTATTTTGGAGGAGTGTGAGGCTGCCTGATTACCCTTGTACCAGGGCACCACTCTCCCCTTGGAAGGCTGGAGCAAGGAGACTGTTCTGCATTGCAGAGAGTGGATGGGTGCAGAGGCAGTGATGCACCCCAGGTCCTGCAGCACTGTGGTAGGGATTAAAGGGTTGCATGCTTTTCTTCTTAGCCCCAGGACAGGCTGGCAGGCATGATCCTACCAAAAGCTGATCCTGGGCTGGTGCAAATGCTTGTTTACTGCTCTAAGTACCTGGGGAGTGAGCCTGAAAGTATGCGAGATCTCTTGCCCTGTGATGTGGAGGAATGAGGAATGAACTGGAGAGGTCCTAAACTGTCTCGCATCAGTTCAGTTGCCATTTCAAATATCAACTGTGCCACTTTGGAAATGTCCAGTGGTAGGTGCGTGCTTCGGGACAGCAGCACTAGCTGGTCTTTGTTGTCAGGCTGTGCTCTGACTGCAGCCATCTCCTAGGAGGGACTAAGTGCCCTGCTGGTGTGCCAGGATGTTATCAACCCTGATGGAGCTGGAGGAGAAAGGCTGGGACAAATCCCAAAGCATATTGATGTTGTGAACCCTGTGGCTTTTTCTCCCTACACTGATAGTTTTCTTTGCAGAGGAAGCCAGAGACCTTAACTGCTGGCTGGATGCATGTTGAGTGAAACCCTGCTGTGTCCTTATGTCTCTCACCTGCTGTAAATTACCCTCCTGACTCAGCTGTACATTTGTTGGCTCCAATATCCTGCTCCAGCCAACAGCTAATCCTGGGTGTTTCCCATAGATGCAGGCAGAAGGACCCCAGCAGGCAGGTGCCAGATAACAGGTTACTTAGTTTTTACCCCATTCCTTCCTTCTGCAGAGGCTAGGGAGGTGACAGGGACATTAGTACAGTTAGCTCTTAAGGACACATATCTTCTAACACTCTGGTCTTCTCTAATAGTAAACAGTGTGTGTAACCCCGAGAGAGAAGGAAAGTGAGATCAGCATGGGAAAGGAAAGGCCTTTAGAGTGTTTGAGCTGATGCTATTGCCTGTCCCAGCCTTTTCTCCTGTCTGCCCTTGGCAGGTCAGGGGAGAGAGAGGAGGAGTGGCCTTGCAGATGACAGTGCACTTCAGGAATCTCCTGCCACACAGCTTGCGACTGTCTCTGGGTCCTTGGGAACCTGGGTCAGGCTCCTGGCACTGTGTTTCGGCGGCGCCCTTTCTGTCTGGAATGGGACATGTGCCAGTCCAATACGAAAAGCAGAAATGATGCCATCAGTGGCACCCACAATAGCACCTGACCCAAAATAGCTTCCTAGAAAAAAATAGGGAGACTGATTAGGTTAGACAAGCCTGAAAGACAGCAAGATGTCCAGCTGACGATTGACAGGTGTAGGCCTGGGAGCAGGGGCTATAAATCCCATGGGTGAGCTCTCCATCCACCCTTTGGGCAAAGGCAAAAGGCTGCAGGGAGCACTCAGGACCTGCCTTCAGTGAACCATGGGGCTCAGTGATCAGGAATGGCAGCAGGTCCTGACCATATGGGGAAAGGTGGAGTCTGACCTCGCTGGCCATGGGCATGAAGTTTTAATGAGGTAGGCAAGAAGCTTTGATCCTAAGAGTAAAGCTGAGAACTTTTGATGAGAGGCCAAGGAAGGTGTTTATTTAGTATGGAGACTTCTGTTTGGCTGTGTTTATTTCAACAGGCTGTTTTCTTTGTTGTAGGATGGTGGGTTTGCCATTGCTGTTGTTTCTGGGTTAAAAATTACTGACTGTGCAAAGTGGCTGTGCTTCTGTCTGTCTGTGGGTACAGGAGTAGGGCAGTGATGCTTTCAAAAGATGGGGGGAACTTTGTCACCCTCTCTGCCTCTGCTGGCAAAGCTCTGCTGTGGACCTTCATTGCACAAGCACCACAGTGAGGAATGCTGGAGCAACCTGTGTGTCCTGGGCCTTCAGATGCTCTACAGCAAGTATGTGGGGAGGCAGAAGATGACAGGAGAGGAAAATCACCTCTGTGACAACTTTCTTGGAATCTATGATTTTCAGTAAAATTAACTGTTAAATACCTGAGTGTTTCCCTCTCCCCACCTTACCATCACCTGGCAGAGCCCTGCCCAACCTGCTTTTCAGCCAGAAATTGGGGTGGCAACACTTGTCCACTTCTTGGTGATGAATATGAGGTCTGGGTGTGAAATGTGGTACATCCTTCCCCTTGCTTTCCTCCTCCATGATTCTCGTGTCAGGGCCTTATGAGGTCTCCATATGAGACGACACTCCTTCCACCCACAGTGTTGTTCTTGGAGTCCTAGCCCCCCAACAGGGTAACACCCCTGGTGCCAGCAGTAAGCCACAGAAATGCGATCTGGAAGGGATCTCAGGGCTGCAGAGCTGAAAACAACATTGAGAGGGAATTGGATCTGGGCTGGTCCTTAAAGACCAGCAAGGATGGGGACTCTCTCCAGATCTCCTCCTTAGACTGTGTGTGGTATGATGCACTGGAAGGGTACGGATAGAGCAGTGGGGATATGGCACCTGCTTGTGAAGTTTCCTAGCCTAAGTATGGCTAAAGGAAGGAATCCACATCACCAGCAAATCCAGTGAAAATCTCTGAAAAGCTTTCTCAAACATGAGCCAAAGCAGGAGGCTGTTTTATTTACCTTCTTTATCATGGCTCAGTTCATCTGCCACTTGAAGTGAAGGGAGAGATGAATCCTCCTGGGTGGCAGTCTGATGGCTCTCCCCTCATGTGGTCCAGAGCAGGCAAGCTGGAAGGGTAGCAGGAGCCTGAGACCTCCCCACCAGTCCATCTCTGTGAGGTGGCTACTTTGGATTTGGAAGTGCCACAAGAAAGTAAAAGCAGTTTCCAATGGAAAAAGTAATCCCATGTTTCTTACAGGTATCACAGGACAGAACATGGCATTAAGTAAATAGATGACACCCCTCTCCCCTGTGACTTCACATTCCCCAGCCAACCCAGGCCATTTTTTATTCCTTCAAGGACTTTCTGAGGGAGAGGTGGGGAAAGCCCAGCAGCTTTTAATTTACAAATGTGTCCGTATGTGTGCTGTTAAATACTTCTTAGGTGGGTGGGACTATGTTTAGAAAATACTGTTTCAACTGGATATTTTCCAAAGGAAATAAAAATTTTACTCTTCGGAAGAATGTTCAAGAGTCTTGGGAGTTTATAATCTGTGCCAGGCATGATTCAGCCTTAGCCAGTCACGATGGAGGGAGATTGTTAGAAATAACTCCATCCCATTTCAAGGAATACAACCTGGGTCATGAAAAAAGGAGAAGAAAAGGAAAGGTGATATGCTCAGCATCTGGTAGAGTACAGAAATCTTTTGGAGACCTTTGAAATGAAACAGTAGCAAAGACTGCTCACCCATCTACAGAATCTTTCTGCCACAGAATAGCTTGTGTTTTCCATGTGCTCGAGGTATTTGATAGTGTAGTTTAACCTATACTTACATCATAAAGTGGAGAGTCTGGCCCTTATGGCAACATACTTAGGAGGACTGTTCAGGTCTAGATGGGGTGCAAGTCCTAGAAGTCCCAGCACCAGTCCACTCTCTCAAGGGCAGAGCGTGCAATCACTGTGCCATGAGAGGGAGGCTGCTTTCATGGCTGAGCTCCTGGGCTGGAGCTCCAGACACTGCTGCAGTTAACTTGAGTGAGACACTTTATGTATGCGAGTGGTAGGACCCTGGATGTAAAGTGACATTGTTTTTGGAGGTGCTCCAGTTCGTTAGATTATGCCCATCAGAGGGTAGAATACTTGAAAAGAAACTTGTGCAAGGTGTCTGATGTCTTTCAATGCCTAATTTTTATAATTCTAATAATCAGGACAGGCAGTATCTCCTTTTCACTTTGACTCTAGGTCTTTGGCAGGGAAAACAGTGAAATTTCCTACTAGTTTGGTTGGCAGTGGTGTTTTTGTCCTGTCTCCTCTCTGCATCAGGGAAACAGCAGGGACAATACTAACCTGTCTTTTACCCATTCTTCCACCTTCTTGATTTCATTTCCATTTTGGGATCAAAGTGCTTATGTAGAGCACTGCATGGCATTGCACCAGCATGCCTGAAGGTCCCATGTTCTTGCTACCTGCTTGCTGCCAAAGACTGCCATGATTCCTGATGGAGGAATCAAAATGCTGGCAGCTGGGCTGAGCTGGGGGAATAAGAAAAAAGAGTAGGAACCAAATTCTTCCATGTCCGAAATTATAGGATGAGGGCACAGTAAGTTCTCCCATCTAGTTGATGTTCAAGAACACCTGAGCTCCAGATGTGAGGGATCTGAGCCTGGGGGCCTTTTTTATTTGTATATGAGACTCCTCTAGAATTCTTCTTTCCTGGTGAATGCAGAGATATGCTGGGAAGAGGGTCCTGGTGAGAGCCAACATCTACAGATTGGCTCCTCAGCAATAGTAAGTCAGTGAAGACCAGTGGTTTTGTTTGGTTTTGTTTTCCCTTGAGATGAATACAAAAACTCACCTCTCAATACCACAACCAGCCTGGCTCTTGCCTCTATCTTAATACAGTTGACATAACCCAGGGGACCAGTGCCAAAGGGTTTGCAGACCTATATAAAAGAAAATATTGTCACTTGCTCTGTCATTCTAATCAGACATGTTTAGGTCAGTGTCCCTGTTGCAGACAGAGGGAATGGAAAAGGACAGTGGTATTCATACTAGGACATGTGGAAGAGGATGGGATTAAAGTAGATACAAAACTCAAAGGGAGCTATGTCAGGACCTTCTGCTCTCCAAAGACAAGAGGCTTGTAATAATTTGTTAATGATAAAAGCAACCTGTACAAAATAAATAGAAACTTCTGCACACAGAGTAACATCAGGTTGTGGGGCTGTGGAACAACCTACCAGAGGGAGGATGAAAAACACTTAAACCAGATTCACAGTATTGTCAGGTGCTTCCCTGGTTTATATACACACTAAAAGCAGTGATTATGAATCGCAGTAATTCAGAAAGAAAGCATCACAGTTCCCAGGTTAAAGCAACTTCTACTAGCAGGGACTAGCTAAGACCTTTCTTAGGGCAGTGGGTTATCACACCTTTGCCTGCCCATATACTCTGAAATACCTAGAGCAGATGGACCTCAGCTGTGGTCTGGATGACAGCTCTATCAAGTCTCAAAACTTTCTCTACTTTTGTCCACAGGCTCTTTAAGGACCATCCTGAAACCCAGGATCGCTTTGAAAAGTTCAAAGGCCTGAAGAGCCCTGATCAGCTGAAGGGCTCTGAAGATCTGAAGAAACATGGAGTTACTGTCCTTACCCAGCTGGGCAAAATCCTGAAGCAGAAGGGTAATCATGAGTCAGAATTGAAGCCCCTGGCTCAAACCCATGCAACCAAGCACAAAATCCCTGTAAAATATCTGGAGGTATGGAAAAAGACTGGGAATTTTGGGGTATGATGTGTAGTGAATATGTGTGAGACAGACATGTGAGAGTTGTATTTTTATTTAGTGGTGGCTAGTTGGACTTCACTGAGCTCTCCTACAAGTCTGAGGTCTGTGTGTACAACAGGAGGAAGGAGACACAGAAAGGGCTCATGGTATATGAGTGGCATGTGAATATCCAAGTTTAGATTTCCCATTCCAAATACCACACGCAGCCTGACAATAAACCAGCCCATGCAGCCCCTGCATGCCTAGGAAACATCACATAAAAACTGTGTTCGGCTGAACATGAAGAACATACAATTTTAGAGTAAGCTGTGGAATATCCATTGGAGACCAAGGACCATAAAACTAAGCACTGGACTAACACAGGGCATGAATTTTCAGCCTTAATGAATGATGTGGACAGAGAGTGGGAAGGGCCATAGTCTACTCAAGGTCATGCAGCAGATCAGCGTCAGAGCTAGGAATAGAGCCCAGTGCTTCTGCCCAGCCCAGGCTCCTTGTGTGCTAGACCTCACCGTGTCTCCAGAGACTGTGGCAAGGGCTACTGAATTAGCTCAGAGATATTTCCAGGCTCTGCAACCTATTTCTTAGTCTGGCTTTTCTGAAAATAATCTTTGAGTGTCCCTTCAGTTTTTCTCTCTCTTTTTCTTTCCTCACAGTTCATTTCTGAAATCATTATCAAGGTCATTGCCGAAAAACACTCTGCAGACTTTGGGGCTGATTCCCAGGCTGCAATGAAGAAGGCCTTGGAGCTGTTCCGAAATGACATGGCCAGCAAGTACAAGGAGTTTGGTTTTCAGGGTTAGAACATAGGCACAGAGGAACACCACGATGGAGGCCTGGCCGTGCATCTTAGAATAGCTTCCCCAGCACTGTTTTGGACATCTCACAGTTGGCATACAAGATGTATGGGAAAGCTTTGATGAGAAGCCAACCATCACTCCAGGCATGTAGAGGCACTCATAATCATATCCATGATTAACCGTTGTTTCCTGGCTTCACGTATACAAGAGAAATAATCTGCTTGCTTAGGAAAAATAATGTAAAGGGTTATCTGTGAGTTTCTGCCTATCCTATCCTATCCCCTTTTTTTTTCTCCCTCCCCAGAACCCAGCCTCATCTGAGAGGTGCATGGAATGGCCAGAGATGAAGGGATATGGAGGAACAAGGGGGATGTTGTGGAGTGTGGTGAATGGGAGACTGAAGGGATGGCTCAAATGGTATGGAAGTGATGTCGGGATGGGAAGCAGGGGCACAGCATCCCATTCCTCTGTGGGTGAGACAGTTAGCAGGTTACTGTGGAAAGCTTCCACCAGAGTATCACCTTGCTTTGTGGGGGGGGTGAATGCAGCCAGTCTTCAGGGTCTGCCAGCTCAGAAACTTGCATTAGTTGTTAAACTCACATTAGCAGATACAAAGAGCACTCCCTGTGATCTGTGGGTTCCCGGTAGCTGCCGCTGCGCATCTGATGTCCTGTTGCACTGGCAAGTGAAGTATGTTTTTCCCAGAAAATAAAAAACTCCTGCACCAGTCTTGTGTGTTTGCTCCCAGCTTTACAGGCACCCCAGTGAGAAGTGGGGGAGTTGGGGAAAGTGGAAAGGTGCTTTGCAGACGTTTCCAGTTACACTGAATCCTGCAGTGTCAGTCTGTGTCTTGAGTGGCATGTGGCAACTGCGTCAGCCAGGGGACTCAGGACACTCAGATGTCACCACAGGGTCATGACCTGGTTACTGGACTTCACAACATAGCAGCAGCCTAGACTCAGTGCTTTGGAGAAGAGAGAAGTGCTCCCTGAACAAAAGTCATGGTCGCTGCTGCGCTGGGGGAACGTGGTGAGGGAAGACTCTTTGTTTATTTGTGGGAGGTAGCAGGTACAAGCAGCCACAGGTCCCAGCAGCAAACCAGTGTGTTGCTCCCTCCACACAATGGAAAGCAGGGATGATGAGTCCAGGAGGAAGGTTGCAAGAGCAGCATATGCTCTTGAGACCCAAGCTTTGGTCTCTGTAGCATTTTGCACACACACTGAGGTGTCTCTGCAGTGCATGTGGCATGTTTACATGTGTAGAACCATAAAATCATAGAATCATAGATTCCATGTCCTATTCCACATCTTAAAGGACAGGCACAGTGGCAAGGCACCTACCTCTGCTCATTGCCCGCTCCTAAGCCTGGTACCACAGTGAGGTACAGAGTGACCTAAATTTACTGAGGTAGAGGAGAGACTGGGGGCCACATTGTGCCTCAGGCTGCACAAGGGTTAGTCAGAAATGGCTGGAGCCTAAAAAAGAGGTTTTGAGTACAAAGTCTTAACCTGTGATACTGTGACACCCATGTTCACAGCAGACTAGCTGACACTTTGGCAATTATGCAGTTGCTCTGTCTCGACCTAGCTGAAGGGGCAGTGGTCACTGGGGTACTCATTCCCTCCTCTTCCTCCATTCTCATCATCCAGCTCAGGGCCTCAACAGTATGGTGCTACAGTCTCTTTTGGCATATGCATTCAAGCTGTCTCCATGTAGAAAGCAAGGTGGGTGAGCAGCATGCTGTCTTTTGATATGTTTCCACAGGCCTGAGAGTACTCATGGTAGGGCCACCTCTTGACACAGCAGCAGGATGCTGCAGAGGCAAACAACTGGGTTGTGGCTGGAGGAACTGTGTTTGGCTGCTCTTTTCCAGTATGGAGAAAGTAATGTGCCTTTGCTCACAGAAATGGTGTTGGGACAAGCATGAGGAAGAAAAATAAGGTGCTCAGTATTAGGAGCTACTAGCAGGGTCTGGTTTGAAGCACTCCCTAATACGCTGTGCAATGGAGACAGAGGAGGAGACATCAGCTCCCTCAAAGATCAATCCTGAACCACTGTGATCTGCAGAGCTTTGGTCAGGGCAAAGGCCACAAAATTTCAGTCTCTGAAAGGCGAAGGAATTAATTCCTTCCCAGAACAGAGCAGCTCTGATTTCTTGCTCTTTACACATTGTCACTCTGCCTCTGGGAATTTGCTTGGAGTTTCAACCTTTCAGAGCAGGTCACAAAAGCATATGCTGTCACCTAGATGAAGTTACAGCCAGGTGGTCCCTGGCTTAAACAACTTGCTTCGTCTGACTCCAGTCTAGTCTGTCTGGCTTTGTGGGGAGGGCAAGCTGTTCAAAGTCTAGGATTGCCTATCCAACACAATAAGATTTCCTGCCAGTGACAACAGGATCTGCTTTGGGATTAAAAGTTCTGCTATAGCAGTTGCCTCTGTCAGTCTGAGGGGGACTGGAGTAACCTCTAGATATTTTTATGCAGAGCAGTATGGTGGAGGAGGAGGGAGTTTTGCATATATGTTGTACCTAGTTCCTGCTTATTAGGTACCTGGAATAAATGGGAGCACTGATCCTTGGCTCTGCCTGCCTTATCCCACTCTGTCCATGCATTAGGGACCATCCTTAAATCTGCACTGGTCAGATGTGGGGTTTGATATAAGTTTTCTGATTGTGCCTACAGTGAAGATGGGAAATCTGAGATGAACCAGCAAGTTCAGATACCAATAACAGTGGAGCAACGTCCAGCAGGCTTAGTTGGGGTGCTTATGGTGAAATCCACCTGTCTGCACCTTTGCTGCTCTGGGAAGTGAGTATGTCTTTGGCTGCAGTCCTGACATAGTGTAGTGAGAGATGTATTTCCCACACTGGGTCTATAAGACTCCTGCAAGAGTCCCTGCATCAGGGACAGGGGATGTTTCCTAGAGGAAAGGGGATGGTGGGGAAAGGGTTTTTCAGCTCCCTGCTATACTGATCCAACATCTTTGCTGGAGTCACCTTTTCTACTGTGCTACTAGCACATGCCACTTTTCTGGTTCATGCATAGGACAAAGTCCCTTAGTGGAGATAAAGCCTATCAGCATAAGCCCAGAACCTTTCCTGCCTCCTTTCCAGGAATAACTTTACATAAGAAGGATGGATCCCAGAGGCTTGTGTCCAACCCCTTTCCCTGTTAGCACCATTTGGTGTCACATACACATTCCTGGTTACACGATGGGAGGTAGATCATGTGGCTGCCAGTCTCCTTGCTCCAGCACGTACACACTCACTACAGCCAGGCCAGGCTTATTGCTGTCCTATGTTTTACATGCACTCCCAAAATTTCTTTTATGCTAGTAATGCCATTTCTAGCAGCAAACAGGTTGTGCACCCGCATGGAGGTTTGAAAAATATCCTTTCTGCATTGCACTTGACATTCTATTCTTCTCCCACTGCTGTGGTTTCCATTGCATGGCAGAGCTCCCTGTGGCACAGAGCCTGTGACCTGGCTGCATTCTCTCAGGCTTTGGTGTCAGACACTGGTGACTCATCAGATGTGGGGAGCAGGACCTTGCTGTGCAGATGAGCCAGTCAGCCCCAGCCTGGGTACAACAATTCCACTGGCTGTGCTCTCTGTCCCCTTCTCTTTACTTCTGCCTGCTGATCCTGCCTGGCTCCAATACATCTGCCCATGTTAAAGTGGCATCAAGGACCAAGTGCTGGGGACCACACTATTAATCCTGTGATCTGTCACCTCAGTAGGAGAAAAGGATGGAGCTCCAGTGACCCATGGTAAATATTTAGCACATTAGCATGAAGCTTGTGACATTCTTTGTGCTTGCATCTCTCTGAAGGGCTAACATGAGGAAAGGGCAGGGAATTTTCCATTTCAGATCATAGTCACTGAACAGATGAACAGGTCTAGTTTCTGGGTATTGAGGAACAGACAGTGCCTAAAGGGTGTAATGTCTTTATGACACTGTAACTTAATAAGGAGACCAAAATACTCACCTATACCACATGCTTTCAAATGAAGATTATTTTTGTGATGATCTCTAAATTTTTACCACCTGGGCAAAACCTTTCCTGTATGTTATGCCACTGAGGAAAAAAGGCTGGTGGTGGAGCCAGGTGTTTGACATAGACTTGCTTGGCCATAACCATTTTTTGAGAAGGTGTGTGGCATCAGAGCCTGTCCTTCTGCTTCCTGGAATCATTCCTCTCAGGTTTGCTCAAGGCTGCATCTTTGCTTGATCAGGCTGTTCAGGGCTTAACATTCATAGTCTGTGCTGCTTCTCTGACTGAACACACAAACACACACAGATATCTATGCAAAAGCAACAAGTTCACAACACACATCATTAACAAAGTCCCCCTGTCAAAATCCTTCATATTCCAGCATACCTGTATGCTCCTTCTTCATTAGACAGGATTATATATTAATTCTCATGTTGTGCTTAAATGAACTATGGTTGTAAAACAAAGTTTTGATAAGGTCTAATCACGTGAGAAGACAAACTATGCAAGGACATGGCACTTGGAGAGCACTGGTGAGTAAGAGGTTGTTAAATTTCATGAAGGTGTGCTGACAGAGTCAAGGAAGCCATCTGGAACTACAGTAAGTGAGAAGAGAAATCCCAATCAGCCTCTTTTATCCAAGAGGCTAATAAATGTGCATTTATGAACAAGAAAAATATGCACAACAATGCAACCTTCTTGACCAGCACATAAATCCCTCCCTCCCCTGTGACTGTAGGCACAACAAGCCCATCTCCCAGTCCTGTGACTTCTATAAAATCCTTATCCAAATGTCAGTAAAGGTGACCTTGTGGTTTTTTAAAGCAGTACTTTATAGTCACTTGGCTGCACTGTACCTAAGTCCTTTCCCAGCTTGGCTTTCATCTGCTGTGAATACACAAACAGAACAGACTGGCCCCACCTCACCCTACTCCCTGTAGAGATCATCTGTGGTAAGCTATGTCAGACAGTGGCAAGTCTGGGGCTCTGTTGGGCAAGGCAAGGCAAGCCCTGGCCCAGGGCACACCAGTATAGCTGGTAGCTGAGTGGACAAGGTGCACTTGGGATGGGGAGAACACTGGAGAACCTCTCTCTCCCCCATCTCCCAAGAAAAGCATCTCATAATGAAACAGCAGTTCAGTGGCCCTGAGCTGGCTGAATGGCCACTTGGGCTATGCCCATGAAAATGAATATGCAAATTCCACAAGGTCAGTGGGACAGCCTGGATGAGAGGCTATTCCACTTCATTTAAGACACTGGCTCAGATACATGCCATGGGGCTGATAGATTGGATTTGAGCAAATCTGCTAAATTGGATTTGAGCTCTGAGCAGAGCTGGTGAGAGGAGACTTGATGGTATGGCTACCCTGCAATCCAGAAGCAGATATCCCTGAAACAGTTTTCTGGTTAGCTACTTCAGGTATTAAAAATGAGTACAACACAGATATCCTTGTCTAGGAATCTGTGACTTTCCCCAGGTTGTAGGGCTGAGAAGGGCTTTGTAGATATGCTGTTACTGGTATCCAATAAGACTACTTTACAGCTCATGGTGGCATGTATATTTTAGCTGCAGCCTTATGTCTGGAGCAGAGATTAAAGAAAATTATGCCTGTGTTCCATCTCCCCTCTCCAAGGAAAGCTCAATTGAAGCAGCTGCTGGGTGCCTGATCTTATTTTAGATCATCCTTAAAGCACGTTCAAATGTTCCAGTGACAGAATAGCTTTGGGTGGAAGACCTTCTGGATTATTAGCACTTAATTCTTTATGTCTCCATGCTTAACTTGTGGATCTTCTGTTGATTCCCAGTGTGTAGACGTAATGGTACTTTTATTCATTTATGTTTTTCTACCTTCTGTCTTCCCCCAGTATGTCTGTCTGTTTCCTTCTTCAAGCTAAATTCCAGCATCCCAGCTCTCACCAAAAGGGTGGAAAATTCCTGGAGCAGATACCCTCGCTAAGATCTGGGATTACTCTTTCCAGGGCTTGCATAACAGCAGACTTGTCCTCTTGACTCTTGGTAAGCTTTTAGGTTATCTGGAGAGGTAGTTGATATGGTGTCAAAATGGGTCTGTATTTTTTCACTCACTTCTCAGCTGGATGAATAGCCTGGTGCCCGTTGAGGGATGTGGTATGTCATGGATAAACTGTGAGTTGGTTAAGGAGAAAGGAGAAAAAAACAACAAAGCTTTGCCTAAACCATCCATACAAAGGCTGTGGGAGAGCCTGCGCTGGGCAAAGGGTTTGTGTCAGACATACAAGCTGCACAGAGTTGGAGGAAAAGCATGCAGGGCATGGCATCTGCCACGCTTCTAGTTACCCCCTCTGAGGGCAGATGGATGTGTGGGGTCTGTAAGGAAGAATGAAAAATGAAATGCAGGTGGGAAATGATGGCACAATCACCTCCCCCCAGGGCTACTTACTGCTATCAGTGCCTTCTGAAGAGCAACAGCATCATTCTGACAATTACTCTGCTGTGATAACATGGAGTTTCCTGACACAAGCTGGTGATCTGTGTGCTTTTGTTTGGAAAGAAAAAGGGACTTGGAGTTTTCTCATGGTGCTCGCACTATGTGTGTGATGCTTTCACAAAGCTGGCCCATAAATCATGAGAAAGGAATTTTTTTTTTGCATTTTGGTTTTGCCATAATAGCACGTATTGCTAACCCAGCTAATCCCCCAATTTCAGCATGTCACATTTAAGCTGCTCTCCCTGTGTCTTTTCCTATGTTCCCTCTACAGCTGAAATGATCCCTCAGTGCATAAAGTAGTCCTTTTTTTTTTTTATTCCAGTCCACATCCTCTGCCCTGAAGCAGAGCTCTTTGTAATAGTCAGATTGCTAGCTCATAACAACAAGAATCATTAAAAAAATCTTTAACATATTTCCTAGTATGCTTTTTCTAGTTCATCTGTGCTGTAGCTTTCTTGTCTGTTTTAGATCAGAAACTTGTTGACTATTGAGTGTCATCTGGGACAAGCTCTGTTCTGATGTTTAATGGTAATTACTCTGTTTCATCCAAATCAAAACTTTCAGACTATAAAATGCACTGCCTGAAACAGCACCCTTCTTACAACATGCCTCAGTAATTTTCTATACTGTTTTTACCCTAGACTTTAATTAGAGACCCATCTGTGCTTTCCACCTATAGTAGTGTGCAATTAGCCCATTTTACAGAGGGTAAACTGAGGCAGAGCCAGGCGCCAGCACATCTATTGTTTCATTCAGCTTTGGTCATTCAGCTCATCCACTAAGCCAGCTGCTTACTGCATGACAGAGGATATTTGTGAGTTCCTTGTGTGGGAAGACATGTGAAGTTGTGCCATTTACCAGTAAGCAGCTCTTGCTTTGATGTGGTTGCATTTCAGCAGTTGTCAAAGGACATCCTGTATGTAGCTGTTCAATTGAAACAGTGATGTGGTGTAAATACCCAGATAGATTACAGATGATGCACACACAGCAAAGCAGTGTAAAGACCTTTGGGCTGAACTTGGAATGAAGTGCTCTGGAGATCACTGAACTGTGGTATCACATGGGACACTGTTAATCTTCTCACTTCCACACAACAGGGCCCTGGATCGAGATAATAAAGGACATAAACATCTAAACAGGTTACTGGCAGAAGTGAGGTCCCTAAATCCAAGAGTATGAACCTCAAATCCTTCTTTGTGTAATTCTTTACTTGCTTACCTTTCAATCCATGACCCCCTCCTTGATTTCTAACATTCTGCCTTTGTTATGCCCTGATCTTCCACCAGCTTGGGTGGGTCTAAGCCAGCCAGTGTTCGTTTGGATAAATTAATTTATAATCCTCAGAAGTGACCTTCATCTGCCTAATCTGTCAGAAACTAGTCATACTTTGCCTACATCTGACCTGCAAAAAATGCAGTTCCAGATACTCCATCCAAGAGTGTGGTTAATGAACAAGGTTCAGGTCCGTGCCTATTTATCACTCATCTCATATTCCTCTGGTCTTATAAAAATGATCTGTGACTTGCAGTGGATTTGGGAAAGGGCTTGCCTCCAAAAAAAATAGGTGTGGGTGATGAATCCCTGCCTGACTTGGGTGCCTAGGCTCTGAAGGAGTAGGCTTTAAAGAAAACAGGAAAAATAAGCAGAGCTGGTCTTCATACTGGTTGTACTTAGATAGCCCTCCCTGCTCTACACATGGCTCTCTGAATCCTTTTTGAACCACCACACTCTCTAGAGGTGTTCTGGAGTCCTGGCCAAGTAGCTCAGCCTTCGTGTTCTACTCCAACAACCAGGGCTGTCTAAAAGCCTTCATACACCTTTGAGTTTGTTACCATCTTGATGGGACCCCTCCTTCCCAAAGAGAGTGTCTTTGAAAAGTGAAATGGAGAGAGGAGGGAGAAAACAGTTCAGTACCTAGCATTAAATAACACACTGTGAAGCATGAGGCATCTGTTTGGGAACAAAGGCAATGGGAGAGCCTGCTATATGGTGTTCAGAGAGTTTGTTTGCTTTTCCTGTGAGCTATGCTTGTAACTCCCCCCCTCACCTCATGGATAGAAACATCTGAATTTCCACACACTGACAGTTCTCTGTGGAAGGCAGCTAGTGCAAAAGGAGAATGAGGGGCTTTTTTTTTTTTTTTTCATTAATGCTCTGTTTTGAGGATAGCTTACAGCTGTGCCTGACCAGAAGGAATGTACAAATCTCATGTATGATGGCTGATAAATGGTTCCTTTCCTAGTGTCATCATGTCTGTGTTCACACACATAGTGGCTCATAACTGGGAAGTTGTCAGTTCCAATCATTCTGGCAACACTCAATGGGAAAAAAAAACAGAATGGAAGCAATTCTTTTTCTTTCCATCTACAGTCAGATTGGAGATGTATAATTCTGCAACCACCTCAACAAAGGGGCTAATTATATCTATGAAGAAAAGTGTGTTAGAGCCTCTCAACATTAGAAACAGACCAAAACAGAGTAAGTGCGTGCTGCAGAGTGCATCATCCTTTCAAGTACTGGTGCTGGTGAGATGAGAGATAATAAATACTGGAGAGTATATATTGAGAGAGAGATTGAACACACGTCATTTGTTTCTTGAGGACAGAACATCTTAGAAATAAACTTAAAGAATAACCTTTCTTCAGGCATTTAATTTTACTTCTGTTGGGAGTGCTTAGCTTACAATTAAGTCTGTGATGAGAGAGCGTGGGTGTGAGTATGTATGTACAGCACAAAGCCTATAGTTAGTACACAGAACTAAATGTTTTGTTCTGGAGCCCCAAAGGTACACGGCCTCTCAACACTCACTAATATCAGTGGGTGTGAGCCCTTTCAAAGACTTGGATTTATACAGGAAATTTTTTTGCCTCAGGCTTGGGACCCCTCTTTCCATTCTGCTCATGATGCAGTAGAAGCTTGGAAACCAGCTCTGCATTTATTCATCAGCTGCATTATGAGTGCCTTTCATTAGTGCCTTTTGTGGCAATAGCTGTGAGCTATTTAAAGTGGTAAGCCTTCAAACTGCAATTCCCTGCAGCAGATGTAGTAGAAGCAGGCATCCATGGAAGTAAAAATGACCTCATTGTGTTGCTCCTCGAAGCCTGGGCTCCATCCCAATCAGCACCTGTTACCCAACTCCTGCCACATGAAGATGGGTTTTGTCTCCTTTGGTGGTTTGGGGCTTGGAAGGAGGCTAGGTTTCCTGGGAAACTCATACTACAAGTTATATTTCTTGCTTCATATTCACACTTTTTCATTTTTCTCCCCTAGAGGGCATTCAGGGAGAAGGAGACACTGCTGTCTGTTTGCGTGGTCTAGCTCTGCATCCTCAAAGATGCCATGGCTAAATCCATGTGACATGATTGCCAGCCTCAGTCCTGTTGTAGCAGCAGCAAACTTGGGTGATTCTATGCAGGTGATCCTTAAACATGAACTTTAAAGCTGCATGGGTGGTCAGGTAAGTGGAGCAGAAAGCCAGAGGGGCTTAGCCATATCTGTTTATAGGAGAAACTGATGAGATGCTTGTGTTGTTTGTTTTTCAGTTTGGTTGGTTGGGTGGCTTTTTGTTGTTGTTGTTGTTTTTGTTGCTTTTTTTTCTTTACTAACCATATTATTTAACTCGCATCCTCTGCATTAGCTGATTGATGCCAGAGATGCCCAAGTGCAAGTATTCTCTGCTTGGGCAATAGCCTGGTGGGTTACCATGGAGGGCTGTTAAAAATTCTGGATAGTAAAGATTGGGCTACAAAATACTATGCAAACCAAGTGCTCATCAGAGTTGTTCCCTGTTAGGCTGTTCTCTTTGGGGTGAGACTGGAGCAAATGCAGAAAAGAGCAAAAGCCACACTAGGTATGTGCTCTGTGGAGGCAGAGTGGTGTCCTTGTGTTGTGTCCTGACCAGGTAACAAATGGTGTCCCTCAGTGGTCCATACTGGGACCAGTACTATTTAGTATTAATGGCACAGAAAGTGGGATTGAGTGCAACCTCAGCAAGTTTGTGGATGACACCAAGATGAGTGCTGTAGTTAGAATCATCATAGAATGGGTTGGTTGGAAGGGACCTTAGAGATCATCCAGTTCCAGCTCCTGTCATGGGCAGGGACACCTTCCACTACACAAGGTTGGTAGACTATGGGATAGGTTGCCAACCAGAAGGACCTTGACAGGCTTCAGATGTGGGCCCATGTGAACCTCATGAAGCTCAGCAAGATCAAATACAAGATCCTGTACTTGTGTTGGAGCATTCCCCTGTGTCAGTACAGTCTGAGTGATGAACTCATGGAGAGCTGCACTGTAGAGAAGGACCTGGGCATACTGATAGATGAAAAATTGAATGTGAGACATCAGCTTACAGCTCAGAAAGCCAAATCATATCCTGGACTGCATAAAAAGAAGCAGGGTCAGCAGATCTCTTATGATACCTCACCTGTGGTCCTCAGTACAAGAAAGACATCAACCTGTTAGAATGGGTGCAGAGGAAGCCACAAAAATGTTCAGAGAGTTGGAACACCTGTGAAGAATGGGTGAAAGAGTTGGGATTCTTCATCCTGGAGAAGGCTCCTGGGAGACCTTACTGTGGCCTTTCAATATATAAAGAGGGATTAAAAAAAAGATGGAACTTCATGCCAGGGTCTATAGTGAAAAGACAAGGGGTAGCAGTTTTAAACTGAAGGAGGATAGATCTAGATTCAAGGAAGAGATTCTTTACAGTGAGGGTAGTGAGACACTCAGGTTTTCCACAGAAAAACATTGGAAGTGTTCAGGTTGGAGCAGGCTTTCAGCAACCTGATCTGATGGGAGATATACCTGTCCACAGCAGGGGAACCTAAGCTAGTTGTCATGACATCACTTGTTTGTTTTTTTTCATGAAGTATTTCTGAATAATTTGGATTTGTCCTGTGACAGAGACAGGAATGGGAAACATACTTGCCCACCCAGGCTGCAGAGAAAGATAATGATTGATGTGCCAAACATTAGCCAAGTAGCAGTTTGAGTTCCATCTGGTACAACTGACTCAAGAAGCATTCCTCTGGGGAACTAAGCAGGGAAAAATGAAAGAAAAAAGGAGGAAAAAAAAAAAAAGAATAAGAAGGGGAAAAAAAAAGAAAAAAGAAAAAGAGCTTTAACTAATAGTGACTAGTTCTTTATTTCCTTGGGTTGTTGTCACTTGCATTAATGGGGAAGAAATAGTTTGGCCCAAGTACAAGGGAATTCTTCCTCCCAACCCTCCAGTAAATGCTAAAGTTCTTTTCAGACAAAGCCATCTATTAAGCTGGAACTCCTGATTCAGCTTCTTTACCCACTTAGACAATTGTTACTGCCCAATATCACAGGCATGAGACAGCTGATTACACAGCAACATCTAGCCACATGTTGGACATCTGGTTAGACACTGGAGTGAGACCTGGGGCAGGGGAAAGGGTTTTTATATCTTCAGGTTCAATCTGCTTTTTGACCACAGACATAGAAATGGGCTATGCCAGTTCCACATATATGTGGAATGTCTAATTTCATTATACAGTAATATAGCTATGCTATATATATATATATATCTCCTAATCCTAGTCTTTACAAGACATGGCTTGTCTAAATAAATAAATAAATAAATAAGTAAAGTCAGTCCTTTCTCAATGAAGAGCTTTCAGTCTATTTGAGTTATTACCTTTATTGTAATTGGTGGAGGTTTGACATTATTTTTGAACAAAGCACATAACATCAAAGATGAATTGTCCCCGCCCCACAGGGACCTAGACAACCTTACTGAGCTGGCTTGTTCTTACCACTGAGGGCTGCACCATTAACCATTTCCCAGTGAGGCAAAAGTGATCTTATTCACTCCATATGAATGTGAAAAAGTGAGATGAGCGTGACTGTCCTTAAGCTGCTTCCTGATGAAGGCTCACCTTTGCACTGATGTAACTTCTACATGTATCTTTGTAGAGGAACTTCTAATGTTCCTCAAGAAAAGCTGGGTATAAGCACAGCCTGCCTGAAATGCAGTTGTTGACTACTGCTGTTTTCTCTTCGTGGTGTAACCTGCTCCAGAAAAAGCCATTCACTTCAACAAAAGGCAGACTTTGGTTCCTTTGCTTCTAAAGGCTACGTCCTGTTACACAAGGTAATGTCACATTATTTCATTACATGACTTTATACACTCAACACCGTTCTAAACTGCACAGATGCAACGTCAGGCATAAAATAACACTCAAATGGATCTATTTATTCTCCATACACCTCCTCTGAATGGTCATGAAAGACAATGCACTGTTTCTGTAGGAATAGACATCATGACACAAGGATGTCAAAGACTGATTCAAGCAGGCAGAAGGTGTCAGGTTAAGAGGCAGTATGGCTTGGATGCAAAGCAGACAGGGAAAGGAGATAAGATTGCACCAAAACGGAATTTGTTTTTTAATCTGTAACTGAAGTTTCCAGGGTCCGGGAGACCGCGGGACGGAGGCCAGTACAGGGCGGCCTCCAGTGCCCTGCCTCGCCGGCAGACGCCACACGGTGGCGCCCTAACGCCCCCACCACCAGCGGTCCGGGTGAGAGGCCGCGGCAGCCGCGGGTACCGGAGCCGGAATATTTGTATAGTTTTTTTCCTCTTTTTTTTTTTTTTTATAATTTTTTTCCTTTTTTTTTTTTTTTTCTTTTTTCTTTTTTTTAATAATATTTTCTTGGTTTTGTTTTTTTCTTTTTTTTTCTTTATTTCCTTTAAACTTCTCCCAGACCCAGTCTGGGGCGCACCTGGAGCCCTGTGGAGGAGCGGCTCTGGACAAACAGAAGCCCAACAAGGATTTTAGGAAGCTAGTTTGCTTTAGACTCATGATTCCCCACCAGTTTGCAGGCTCTACATCTTTCTGAGGTGACCGGCAGCGTGCTCCTCCCTTCCCTCTTGTCATCACAAGGTGGTCCCCGACCAGCCTGAGGAGAGCACTCCCTGGGAGGCAGCCCCCGGTCACACGTTGGTACCCAGAGCGGCTCAAGTCCATGTGAAGCGTGGTGAAGGCAAACGGAATCTCCCCTTTCCTCCTTCCCATCCTCTGCTGCATGATGCATCCTCCTGTGTTTCTGATTGTCTTCACCACCTCCAAGGAATGATTGCACGTGAGGGGTGCAGGGATTCCCCAGGTGCTGGGAAAAAGTATCTGCTTTGTGAAGTCTCAGAATTTTTTTTTCCTCATTCAAGATCATGTATTTGATGACAGGACTATTGGATGTACTTTCTCAAGGGTGTAAACTAGATCATTGCACTAATATCTTCTTATATTAAAACTTGCTACTTCTCTTTATCATTCTTATAAAAGCTCAAAGGGCCTGATTTTGATTCTTCTGAGCCTCTGCAGCTTCATTCAAAAATAGATCTTAGAGCCATTGAATTACAAGGACACAAAAGGCTTTGGGGCAAAAGATGGAGTGGAAAATGTGATAGCTGTTCTGTGATTTAAAAAAGCCCCAAAAACAAATAGCAGAGACTGTTCTTTCTATGTGGAGGCTTTGGTGTATATAAGTTTATTAACTCAGTTTTTAAACAAACCAACCCGAAACTGACAAGAAAGGTCTGTTAAGAAAAAAAAAGACAGCTTATAAATTGTAAGAAACAAAATGATTTTTGGAAACATATTTTCCCTTAATTGGACATCTATTTCTAGTTGGACTCATTTGTGTATGGAATCCAGCAGTATGGCTTTTGTTTGACAATGAAATGTTCAGTGCCTCAACATGTGTATTTCTCATGGAGAACCCCATCACTGCCATAAAATGACTCCTGCCCTAGCAGGGCTTTGTCAACAATGTCAGAGGATGCAGAATCAAGCTGTGTTGTAATCCCTTACTGTATATTACCACACAATGGTCTTTTAATGGTAGTGATGGCTCTGTGGGTTGTAGTTAGAGCCCCAAGGAGGGGGTAGGCTCCCTCCCATGTGCTGGGTGCTGCAAAGGGCTGGTGTAGCACAGGGTCTGTTGCTTTTACAGGCCTTGCAGGAAAGCTGAGTCTTGTCAAAGGCAGAAGATGCAGCAGCTGCTTTGAGCAGCAGTCTGCTGGATAGTCATAAAGCAGCCAGGCTCCTGCAGCTGACCCACCTTCACCCTTGAGACTATCTGGGCCTCCTACATACTCCTGAAGATGTAGAAGCTCATGGATCCAATGATACGGCTCTTCTAAAGCCTAGTCCAATCAGATCACAAGCTTCTCCCATACCCTTCCTCTCCTCTCATTTCATTGCCACCAGTGGAAGTGGTGGGTGCTCAGCATCAGGCATGCCCACTGCTGTTTCACTTCCAGGTATCTCTGGGGATGCATATTTGTGCTCCTTTGTGACTTTTGTGAGCATTCCTAAACCTCACAGTGTCTATCTCAGCAATATTAACAGCCTAGTTTTGCAGTAGGTGTGCAGTATGTTTATACTATAGCTAAATCTCTCTCCCACTTCAGATAAGACTTTCCCTCCTTTTGCTCCAAAAGTCCTGACTCCAAATGCACGGAATAACCACTAAGCAACACAGATATTCCTGTCACAGTCCAGTCCAAGGCATAAATTCTTCTTCTTCAACTTCAAACAGGTTTAATCTTGGACCCTCTAGCCCCCTCCCATGGCATCCAAATTAAGCCTTCACAGAATGGTGACCAACAATTCCCAGGCATGTTCAAGCTTTGGGAGAGATTGCAGTTCAGATTTTGCAGCTCAATGCCATTTCCAGCTACTGCATGTCACCTCTCCTTAGACCAACATTTAGCAAAAACTTTCTGCAATGATCTTCCATGATGTTGGCTGTCAACATGCAGACATAAAAACCAGCCTCCCACTTCGCTCCTCCTTCCTTCACTCCCTACCTCTATATCATACTGCAGTCTCTTGGGCTCCTGCCACGTGGAGCTAATCCCATAAAGACAATCTAGCTATCTCTGACAGATGGATATTGGTCCCCTGCCTTCACAGGGGCTCTCCACATCTGCCATAATTTCCTGGTATATTCCACTCCCCAACTCTGAACCATTTAATTGCCAAGACAACACGTAGGGCTCCTAAAATCAACCTGCCTTCTCTCTTCTTCTCCTCTAATAAACCAGACTATTTCTTTTTTACAAGAAATAAAAGCAGCCGTGACTCCTTCAAGGGAAAGATGTTTTACTCTCCTCCCCCCTCCACCTACATGGCATGAATCTTAGGCTGTATTTCACAGGTTTGATATGAAATAAGTTTCCTTAGGCTGGCAGAATCTGCCTCCACATCCTCTCTCCTCATTCAGTGAGTGACATTAATCAGTGGTGTGGGAGGTAGGGACAATATCAGGCACCAAGGTGACTGACAAGCCTCACTCAGAATGTACATGTACCCCAATAGGTATGTGACAGTAAAATAGACTGGATCTGTTAATTGCTCTGTATCATTGCCCATCTCTGGCACTGTTCTTCATTGAAATTAGTAGTTCGTTGAATGGAGAACAATAAACAAAGCAAGTTTTCCTTCAAAAAGCCCTATTTGGTGAGGGTTTTACAGTTGGATTTTTTCCCCTGTTAAATGAGCAAATGCCTCCATATTAATCATAATATGTAATCGACATGAAAAATCAGGCCCTGCTGGGCTAGGAAAGATACTTTGAATTATCTCAGCAGGAGACCTGGCACTAATTTACTGCTGTTGTGCTCCAAGTACTTCTGATGCAAAAGATGAATGGAGCTGAAGGTTTGTAACTTGCAACTATGTGTAGGCTTTATGAGTAGCAACAGAAGTGCAATGTGAATTGGCATGAGACCCTTGAGGCATGGTTGGAGTCAGCAATCTAGTCCTTTATGACCTGCCCTCACACCTTATTTTATTTTCTTTTTGATCAATTTTCCCTCTCTCCTCTGCACTACACTTTTTTTTTTTTTTTCACTCCAGAGGTCTGGATGTAGAAATGTGCTGATATTTCTTCTCTATAGTACTTTCCAAAGGGATTCATTTAATGCCTGCTTTAGTTTATTTCCATGGCTTTGCCAGTAGGCCATTTTGTAAACAGAAATAGATCTGAAGGAAGCAGCCAAGGCTATGTTTACCAAAGAGATGTGAAAGATGATGTTGTTTCACACTGTGAACAGGTTACATCAGAGATATTTCCAAATCCTGTTATTTTTTTCTACTCTGCTCTTTGAAAGGTACTGTAGGCTACAGTTGTACTAGAAAATGTAGGGTCTTTCTCTGGCAACATAATTGAAATATCTCCATTCACTTTGTGAAACTCATTACCCTCCAAACTCCTTAAAATAACAGACTACTTGAGCAGATTGTCTGGAAGGACCTCTCCTCAGTCCTGGTCAAAACTGACAGAGAATGTACAAACAATTTAGCAGAGTTTGTAATTCAGTTGTGGAGTCTGGGAAAACGACCTGATACCATTTAATCTATGAATACAGTCATAGTCAAGACATTTCTTGCCTTTGAACATTTGATTTTGTAAAACCTTTAACATGACTGCCACCTCTAAGCCTCTGTGTTGGGGTAGGAGGTGGTAGTGGACCAGAGAAGAAGGGAAGGTAGAGGCAGCATATGCCCTGCTAGAAAAGAGCAAAAAGCAGCAGTAGGTGGGAATCTCCTAGTATCTTTCTCTCTGCAGGGCAGAGGTCTATGTCCCTCCTTCTCCTCACAGGAGAACACCACAGACTGTAATTGCCTAAGAAGAAAAGCATCCCAGGTCTCTTGGAGGCTTCTAGTCTTCCCCTGCCTGAATGGGCAATTGCTGTTCCCGTGAGAAGTCAGGAGCTGGGAAGCTGCACTCCCCAGGCTTGGAAAAGTCAAGACTTCTAGTCAAGGATGAGATCTTGTACTTCCAAAAGAAAATTTTTCACTTTAACCACTGTTCTGCTTCTCAAGTTTTCTCGTCAGATATAAAGTATCATATCTTTGAGATATTAGTCTCCAGTGTCTGGTTAAAACTCAAGATCAACATCTCCAGCTTTTTGGGTTTGCACCAGATTTTTGCTGGTTTGTGTTCAGCTTGGCAGCATTCTCACAGCTAATTTGGACAAACAGACATTTGTGATACCTCACAAGGGCTGGTGCTTTCATGTCAACACAGCAAGTCATAGGCCATTGGTGCCCAACTACTGCTGGCTTGATGCAAAACCTCCTCCCCAGGAACAACACTACTGGTCAGCTAGTTAAAGGTGATGTCTGACATACTCATCTTTTTAGACATATTTTTGTTCATCGGAGTTTGCTTCCCAAAGTCTTCTGTTTGCCTCAGAATAACTTCTGCTGGAGTTGAAACTAACAGCCTTTCTTTCTTTCTTTCTTTCTTTCTTTCTTTCTTTCTTTCTTTCTTTCTTTTCTTTTCTTTTCTTTTCTTTTCTTTTCTTTTCTTTTCTTTTCTTTTCTTTTCTTTTCTTTTCTTTTCTTTTCTTTTCTTTTCTTTTCTTTATTTCCTGTCCTCTCCTGAGAAAGAGGTGAAGCCTGCAGACATCCAGAGTCCAAGAAGAGGAGCACAGGGCTGTCCTGGATGAATTCCTGTGTGACCTGATGTAGGTAATCCTGCTCAGGCATGGGGATTGGACCAAATGATCTTTTTGAGGTTCCTTCCAATCCCTAACATACTATGATACTGGAAATGTCTGTTCTGGGTCAGGGTGTCCATTTCCTGACTGCAACAGCCCTATCATGTCACATAAGCTCCTTTATAATGCGTCAAACTTATCTTTAAAAATAGTCAGACTTCTTGTCTCTGGCCTCTGGAACAGAGGCAGAAAACGAAACTTTTAAAACTATCTCAAAGAAATACTTCCTGTCCACAGGACAGACTTCACCCAGTGACGACTCTGCTTAATCTTTCCCAGGTCCTGCACACTTTCTTGTGCTTTCTTCTATCTGCCCCTTCCAGGCTCCAGAAAGTAAATTGGGTTTAACCTTTTTGGACGAACCTGAAGATTGACTCTTGCCACCTCCTGGCCTGACCTTTTTCAATATACTCAGCTGCTCACTCTCTGCCCTTCCTGGCAAACAGGCAGGCAGTGCACCCCACCAAGGAGCAGTTTCTGGCTAAATGCCCATGTTCAGTTGGAGTCATGTCAAGGCAAGGGCCATGTTGACATTTCCTGCCACAGAAGACAACTGTCAGATCAGTTTTCATGCGTCAGGCCTTTGAGAGGTTGTCGCCTTTCTGGCATGGTGTCAAAGACCAGTGTGTCCCTGTGTGTCCCTAAAGTCACCCTGATACCTTGTTAGTGTGGTGCCAACATACTTTGATCCCTTTAAGGCTACTGATTCCCAATATATTCACTCTGGAATACATTATCTTTTTTAAGAAAGAGCAAGCTTCTCTGTTTTTCTGATGTAAATGAGTGGAAAAGCAGAAAGGCATCTCAGACAGTTCTTGTTTTACTAAGAAAACTTTCACTACTCAAGTGCCTCTCATGCAAAATCACTTATCTTTTCAGTTTTCTCTTTCAGTGAAAATTTGTTTCAGAACAATGTTTCCTTCTGATAAATTTCAGTCCTTAAATGTTTCCTCTTCACACAACCAATTTGGATAAAGTTGAGAAAGTCCTTAAGTGAACCTAAACTCCTATTGTTTTCAAAAGCCAATTCAGAGCCTGAAATGTCATGAAAAATGAGCAAAACTCAAATGAGAAAAGCTCCTTAATTAATGAGGTGATTTCAGACATTTTCATAGAATCATAGAAACATAGAACATTAGGGGTTGGAAGGGACCTAGAAGATCATCTAGTCCAGCCCCCCAGCCAGAGCAGGATCACCTAGATCAGGTCACCCAGGAACTCATCCAGGAGGGTTTTGAATGTCTCCAGAGAAGGAGACTCCACAACCTCTGTGGGCAGCCTGTTCCAGTGCTCTGTCACCCTCACTGGGAAAAACTATTTGGCAGAATTCTTGTCTGAAAAGAGAAAATGTGGCAGAGAAGAAGTGTGAAGTCCCAGGAGGACAGGACAGTAAACATCCCTAAGGCTCTCCCTTCCACCAAGGGTGTGCACTTCTCATGCACCTGCTCACTGTCTAGCACTGTAAGGTGTCCTGCCATTGCTAGGTGCTCTCCATCAGGAAGGAAGAGCACTACTAAATTGTACTAGGTCTTGGTGCTGCTACTACCACAATGTAGAAGTTACAAGGTCAGTACAGGAACAATTAGCTCTCAGATATTAATCAGGAAACTGATGGATTAATATTACATACAGCAACTTCCCCTCACTTTAGGTTATAGATAGGACACTGGTAGGAAACGGGCAGATGGCCATCACAGGGTAAGACAGATGCTGTGATGTACAGGGTAACTATGGCAGATGTAGTTAATGACCAAGATTCTGCCCTGGCCTTTGCTTACATTGAGACTTTCTATTTGTTGTGTGTTTGTATATTATCTGGTGTAATTGGGTCCTAGGCTGTGGGCAGGGCTTCATAATACAAATAAATAAATACCACCATGACTAATGACAGACCTTGTGTAACTGCCCCAAACTCAACAAAAGTTGCACAGCAGTCTGAGTCAGTGCCATTGTGTAAGGGGATAATTTCTGCTTTGGCAGTGTTGTGGCCAGCTGGAATTGTTCTCTCTGATAATTGCCAATCTGGATTTCTCCCAGATGGCAGCATCTCATAAAGAGTATCTGAGAAGCTCTGGTCCACTGTCTAATAAGACTCCACAAGAGAGCTGTTCATCCCTGTCTCCCGTTGCTCATTGCTTCAGGCAAGACTCCTGTCAATTTGCAGAACAAGTTGTTG
>VYZU01010929.1:45824-81102 GCA_013401355.1 Ceyx cyanopectus
AAAAGGTATAATGAGAGGTGGGGGGATGGCACTGTAAGTGGCAGTTAACATTTGAGGAAGGACAAAAAACTAAATAAAACTTATTGTGTGTAGATAATAATGAAATAAAACTGAAAGATACATTTTGTAACTTACACTCTACCTTATCTTTTCTTTATCTACCCAACCTCCTACAGCCATCTTACCTTTGTGAACCCCCTTATGAAGTTATTTTATCTTCTGCTGCCCTTTTAAAAATTATCTTACCATTTCCTACTTGCCTTTGTGATAATAACAAGCCCATTGACCTCCCAGACAATCAGACCTATTGCACCCTGGGGTTTCAAGGAGACAATGCTCTTTGTGAGGCTGCACCATGAAAGCATCAGGCTGGCCTGGTGGCATCAGTCAGTCCTCCTGGGGATCTTTCAGAACAGAAGCCTAATTTAGTCCTCTGGATGTCGAAACAGGCTTTTGCTCTGCCCTTCCCACCATAATTTTTTTGTTAATATTATTTAATTCACCATGATGAGTATTTCCTTCCTAATTTGTACTGACCCTGTTGCTTAATTAGATTTTTGTCATTATTTATAGTAGCTCCTTTAATGTGTTGACTTCTAATTTCTTCAGTAGAAGGATTTTCTTATTGTGTACAGCAATGCAAAAAATAAATCTCAGTCCTGTCTTGTTTCAGATTTGTGATTGACCCTTAGTCAGGTATATGTCCCTGCTCATTGTCCTGAAAGTAAGTACATGAAAAACATAATCAAGGCTTTGTATTGCTAATGCTGTTTTTTTTTTATACTGAAGTGTAGGACAAGGTATTTATTGGAATAAAGCAACTTAATCAGGCTAGGTAAGACCAAGCAAGGGTACACCTGCTTGCAGCATCTTTGCTGGACAGATGCCTCCCTCAAGACTGGCCCTTAGTCACTTAGTGCACTTTCATGACTTCCTGGGTTACAGTAACCTCTGTGCATGTCCCTTGAATCCCAAAGTGAGGAAATAACCTGTTGTTTCTCTTTCCCATTCCTCCAAGTCCTGACTATAGGTGTGCTCTTTGCTTCTTTCAGGGTCTGGAAGTTCCTGCATACATGTAATAGCATGTCACACAAAGCCATTCCCTGCTCTGACTTGCAAGCCAGATGTGTTCAGTGATTATCAGGGAAGAACAAATTCACCTTCCCCCTTCCTGCCTTGCCTTATGCCTCCTGTGCAGTCAGGCAGCCTTCTGCTCTGTTTTCCAGGCCCAGCCTTTTCCTCAGAACATAATGGCTCTTGAGTGTGAATAAAAAACTAATACACATACTGTCTGTTTTATGGGGCTGTAAGCACTTCTAGAGCCCTGAGAATACATGGATATTAATAGAATGATTGTAATGATATCATAACAGAAAAAAAAAAAAATGTCCTCGGGAGCGTGATAATCTAACTTCAAAGGCAATTACCATCAGTAACAAAATGCAGAGAGAAGACAGGGATTACTTTAATAAGATTACCTGCTTACTGACTGCTATTTGTTTCTGTGAGTGACTGCAATGCTGCTTCACCTCCATTCCCAGCTAGTTTCTCAGATGATTCTCACACTGAGCATTGGCAGGACAAGCTGGACTGTGGAGTTGGGGCTCACTGGCCTTCCTGTGGGATCCAGCATACCTCTGTGATCACCTGCTCCTTGGTCTTGATCTTCCCCTACTCCTGTTTCCTTGCTGTCACTGCAGCATTGTTTTTCCATGCCCTGTGGCTTCATATCTGTGGTGGATAAGGCAGGTGTCTTTGTGGAAAGCTGGTGTCTTTGTGGAAATGGAAGGACAGTAGGGAAAATAATTGTAAGAAGGTCAGTGTTGTAAGACAAAGGCAGAGACTTGTATATGAAGGCTTTTTAATCAGCATTATCCAGCAGGCCAGAGACACCAGATATAGGCTCAGTAAGGTGGCACATGGTCTATAGCACAAGGAGTTCTCCTTTAGCTTCCTGGAGCCCCTTTACCCAGCCAATGGCCAGTGCACAGAATCACAGAATGTTAGGGGTTGGAAGGGACCTAGAAGATCATCTAGTCCAACCCCCCTGCCAGAGCAGGATCACCTAGACCAAGTCACCCAGGAACAGATCCAGATGGGTCTTGAATGTCTCCAGAGAAGGAGACTCCACAACCTCTGTGGGCAGCCCCTTCCAGGCTCTGTCACCCTCACTGGGAAAAAGTTTTTCCTTGTGTTTACCCTAAACCTCTTGTGCTCCAACTTACTCCCATTGCCTCTTGTCCTGTCATTGGATGACATTGAGCAGAGTCTGGCTCCGTCCTCCCTACACTCACCTTTAACATATTTATAGACATTGCAGAGGTCTCCCCTCAGTCTCCTCCTCTCCAGGCTAAAGAGCCCCAGCTCTCTCAGCCTCTCCTCAGCAGGGAGATGCTCCACTCCCTTCAGCATCTTGGTGGCCCTGCACTGGACTCAATTGCCTAGCTCCACCTGCACAACAACAACAACAAAGTAGGACCTTCTTAATTCTTGGAGAAAGTAAAAAAGACCAGGACACAGCTAATAAATAAACCAGGTTTAATCATAAACCATGTACATTTTTATAGAAAGGGAGGAAGATGTGGTCTGAGAGGTGCTGCCCTGGCAACAGAAATAAATGAACAGTGTATTTTACCAGTCAATACACAGTACTAATGAAGGATGGAATTGATAAATGAATATGGGATTTTGAGTCTCAGAGGCTAATTTTTACTGACAACTATGATTTTTCATTTTCTGTCAAATTATAGCATAAACTAGTACACAGCTTTGCCCAGGACACAGCAAAGCAGATACAGCCAAGAACAGTATTTGAGGGTGTGGGAGGGACAAAATATCTGAAGGTCATTCTGAGGTATATTTAACATTTATACTGTTGTGTACAGTCTTGAGGCTGTGCTTTGCCCACAGTTAGGTGTGCACACATCTCGTTCCTGTCAGGGAGAGCAGCATGCTCACATCTGAAAGAATATATTGGGTTTTGAGATCATACAGGAGCACATAGAACAAAAAAGCCAGAAGCAGAACAGGGAGAGTGCTACAGAATAGTAAGCCTGGACTGGGCTGAGAAAGGGAAGAAGTGGCCTCAGATTTATCTGGACAGGCAGTTCAGCCCTGTTTGGGCAGCCACCACAAAGCTTCTGTTCTGAAGAGCTTCTGCAGTGCAAAGGTTTCCACCAAGTCAGCCTCTACCAGACAACAGGAAAAACCATGAACAAAATGACTAGAAGCATGTTAACAGAAGAAGTGTGATGGATCCAGCCCTACAACCTTTCAGTTCTTAATTTTAAAGGAAAACCCAATCCTGTCTCTGAAGCCTACACATGATTCTGGTTAGTCTTGGCTGATACAGGCAGAGGAAGGAACCAGTGCTCCAACAGCCAAGGCAAAGGGTGGCATTTGTACTACAGTATTCAGAGTCAACGTGGCTGCTTTGAGAAACTGCATCACACCAGGCTTGCAAAGCAGTCAAGTGTATTGGCTTTTTGCAGAAAATGTCACTTTCAATCAATGTACATATTATATAGTTTTACAGATCAAAAACACCTTTCACTTGCCATCTGAGTTTGTTAAGAACCCACCCCCAGACAATTAAAAAAGAAAAAAAATCCCAAATAAAATCTATAATACAAAACAACATTCATGTCATTGTCAAATGGTAACTGTCCCAGCAAACATAAAATTAAGGTCTTAATGCAGGTTCCCTCAGAAGTGAGTTTGTCATGAGTCTGTGTATAGAGTCCACTCCTAACCTGGGAAACCTTCAGTTAAGTCTGCGGCCCCTCTAAGATGCAGGTCTCACCTTTTAAAGGAGTGCTCCACACATGCATGCACACAGACAGACACACAGACATACACACATGTGCAGACACAACCTCCTTTTTCTGTATGCTGGGGAACTGTTAATGCCTTCTGAGCATTTTTGACCTACTTTCTCTGTAAGGATGAGGTTGAAATGTCTTTATTCCTCTGGCCTATATTCTTTAAACAAAAAGGGGAAGGAAGAGGAGCCACGTTACAAAGACAGAAAAATACACTCGTATCTCAGGCATGTGATTCTTCCCAGTCATTGACAAGGACGATGTTATTTACATTCATGAGTCAGCAGAATCCGCTGGAAGAGTTATCCTTTCATCCTTCTCAGTGAACCCCATGAGCCCATTCTGTGCTTCCACTGAACATTTTTCTTTAAGGCACCGCATGTGGATGATGACTTCAGACAGAAGTGCAAGCCTCCTTCACTGGATTGTGCATTTCTCCCTCTCTCTGGACTGCCCTTCCCTGAGAACTTTGGATTTGATATACTTCAGGTCACTGTTGACACTTGGCCGGCGAGCGAAGGGAGAGATCATGCCGTAGGCATCCATGTCCTTGACTCGGCGCATCCGGAAGGATTTCTGTTGGAAAGTGTCCCCATACTGGATGGAGATTTTCCTATGGAGGGAAGGGCTCATCTCATGAGGTAGCTTGGCCATGCTGAAGAGGACATAGAACATCTCATCCACGTTGGTGTTCTTCTTGGCTGAAACTTCAAAGTAAGCACAGTTTTCATCACTGGAAACAAGGTTCTCGCCTTCATCTGAGCGCACCTTGCGGAAGATCTCACTGTGATCATTTTTGTTGCCACAGATCACCATGGGGAGGTCGGCTGATTCCTTGGTCTTGTTCTTCAGGCAGGATTTGACCTCAAGGATCTGTTTCTGGAGCCTCTTGACCTCATCAAAGGATTCTCTGTTGTCCAGGCTGAATACCAGGATGAATACATCCCCTGCAATTAAAAACAGGTATTGTAAAGGCTTGTTGGTTACAGCTTGTGCCAGAGGAGCTAGTTTTTAAAAAGCAATAGGTTTATTTGCTGTCTTATCCACCTTTTTTTTTGTTTGGTCCTTTTGAATCTATTCACTCAGCTGTACTTTAATTCCAGTATTTCTCATTAAACTGTCCACACTTCTCTGCAGTGCTACACAAAAGACATTTGTCTATGTTACTTCAGCCATATCTGACCAAGGTTCCAAGTATTCCAAGGTTGCACTGGATTTGCAAGTTATTGCCCATTTTAATCCTTTTTGTAAATATGTTTCTATCTCAGCCCTGCTGCGCTGCTTTTCTTTTTAATTCCTTCCATTTCTATCTCTGTGTAAAACAGCCTATTCTGACACCAGGAAGAGCAGGCAGCTGGTAGCCACTCAGCCTTGGCCTTCTGATCACACAATACATGAAGCAACACCTGAACTGAAGGTTTGCAGCTAGTCAGTCCTGACTCCCTAAGTCAGGACTAGGAGGTTTTCCAATGTGGAGTGCTCTGCTGTCATGTAATTTGCTCAAGAGAAACAGACCATGGAAAAAAGAAATACATAAATGACACAGATTCCCTGGCATTTCCTTTTGACATTTCCTGACTTGCAGTTCAATTCCTTTTACAAACACAAAATAACGCAAATCATTGCTTGCTGAATGACATTCATGTGGAACATACTAAGAGAGCTTTCAGGGACAAAAGCTCACATCTGCATCCCAGAAACTGGCCCTAGGATCGCACTAAATGTGGACGCAAGCCTGGTCAGATGTGAATGTCATGTTTCACTGGGTAGTTAGAATGCTAGATAGCAAAGCCAAAAAGGAGTTGAGCTGTGGCTGAGTATATCAGCAAATCCAGAAAGGAGTTGAATTCATTGAGTATATCTGCAGTGTCACTTTCACAATTGAAGAATAAATCTTAGCTCAAAACAGGAACAGCTTGACAATGAAAATGTACAAAATGAGCCCAACATTCACTTTTTTTTTTTCCTTTTTTTTCCTGCATTTAATTAACCATAGACTAAGAAGAAAGAGTAAAAGCAGAGCTATCTTTTTACTGGAATATGAAATAAAGGGAATCAAGCTAGAAATTCTAGGAAAAAAAAAATATTGTTTAGAATTCACTTCCTATGAATTTTATGTTTGTTTTTCACTTCTTGTTTAGTATAAAAACATTTTTATTTTGTCTCTTTCTGATTTTTAATGCCCATGAGATTTTATTCAGCCCTTTATTTGTGATTGCAATAAAAATACGGAGAAAGAGGGGAAAGTAGGAGGGAAATAAACGAGGCAAAATCTCAATTTCACACCTTCACTCATTAGACTTCTCTTCTGGGGCTAATGCACTCCCTATAGTGCCTGGAGATTCCTGTCCAGGGACGGTCTCTCTAGAGCAATGCATCTTGTAACAAAATCAATTAGTCCCTTTAGCAGCATTCCAGGAAACAGTCACCTCCAGGCTACAGTTTCAAGCTAAGATGTATATGTATACACTAAGATTTTTCACCCCGTTTCCTCTGCAAACTTCCCCTCACTTTCTCACCTGTCAGGATGGAAAGCCTCCTCATAGCAGGGAAAGGGTGATTCCCAGAGGTGTCCAGGATGTCCAGCTGATACATGTCTCCCCGGATGTTGTAGACCTTGCGATGAAAATCCTCAATGGTGGGAGTGTACTGGTCCTCAAAGCGGCCATTGAGAAAGCGTGAGACAATGGAGCTTTTCCCCACCCTGGAGGCTCCCAGCACAACCATGCGGTAGGAGTTCTTGGCTGGCACATTCAGGGTGCAGTTTCCACCAGACATAGTCTTCATCATTGCTTGGTCCTGAAAGAGGAAATAGCAGAGCTGAAGGAAAGACCAGAAACTAAATGGAGGATGGAGTAAAGCAGCTCCTTATCACAAGCTTGCCAAAGAGTGCTCTAGAGCACAGTCCTGGTTCAATGCTCCATAAAGAAATCTTTTCACTGGAAATGCTTAATATTTTCAGTCTCATTTCCAGGCAGTGGTTTGGATTTTGTCAATTTTTTTTATGTGTGTGTTTTATTGGGTTTTTTTGTGTGTGTATGTGTGATTTTGTTGTTGTTGGGTTCTTTCGTTTCATTTAAAGTCAAATAAAAATGAAGGAATTTACACTGAAAATAGTATGCAGTTGAATTGTAATTTGCTATTTCATTTAAACATTAAGAGATAATTTTATCAGCAACTGCTGCTTCAGCTTAGGCACCATGTTCCTTCCCACCATCTGCGTCACTTAGACATTACCAGATATTCCAGTAGAGATTGCTTCTCATTTAGATACATAAACACAGAGGTCAGATTTCCCAATATACTGCATCCACTGTAGCTGCCATTAGGACCTAGGTCATTTCATTTGGTTGCCTAAATAGGATCTGTGCATAACACCCATTTTCTGAGATCAACCAAAAGTCAGACAGAAACAAGATTCATGTTTGACATCAGCAGAAGTTGGACATCTCAGTAACTTTAAATAGCTGATCTCATACAACCTTCATTGCTGATGCAGGGAATCTGAGCCATAAAATAGCACTGGCCAGTGATAATTTCAAAGATCTGTGGCTTCAGTGACCTTTTAGAAGCTGGATTTTAATTTTGCTGTTTGGACTGGCAGCGTGGGAACTCCCTGTCAACAAACTACCAGCACTGCAGCAGGATGACTGGCAATGGATGGAAACGCAGATTTCATAGGAGCTTCAGTCTTTATACATCTACAGCTGTTGTGGGTGCCACAGCCTTTGCAGGTGCTGAGGAGAAGCATGAGAAAAGATGAAGCACAGCCATCTTAAATAGCTGTCAGACAAGTTTTCCAACCCCTAACAACTAAAATGACTCTCAAGGCCTTGGAGATCGCATTTTGGCATGGCACTCAGTTGCAGAAAACTTTGATGGAAAAAAGAAGAGGGTTGCTCAGACATTTTTAATGTACCAGCTCAAATGAATTATGTGCCAAAAGGAAAAATATAACCCCTGCAGGGGGGAAGCTAACTATTTAAGTAAAGAAGGGACATTTTTGATAGAGTTTATTTTAGTTACTAGGATCTTATTAAAGGATAATCAAGTTCCCACTGTGCCGTTTATTTAACTTACATATTGTTTATTTAATATTACCATTTGAGTACTGTATGTACACTGAAAGATAATTTCTGGGTCCAGATCTGGATTCCTATCTTTCCCTCAAGTGAATTTTATCTCCAAGCTTTTATGTAACTGTCACTTATCTCAGTCCAAAGCTTTAAATCTTTTACTCTCTTTAACATGTGCTGAACAACAAACAGCAGTGAAGATACACTCACTGCTAAATAAAGAAGTCTCCGGAATTCTGATCCAGTATCATTACAAGGACTGTGCTATAGCCCAAGGCAGCAGCAAAACACTATTAATTATTATTATTGCTATAATTTGCTGCACACAAACAGCACACTTGGCCTTATCTCAAGCGCAGAAGAAAATGCAGTGCTTTCCTCAAGAGTAGCTTACACTGAATTATGTTCAGTGGGCAAGACAGCATAATGTTAGAGCCAGACAGTAATAGCAGAACATAACTTTGGATGGACACACACATGCAGAGTTATGGTACTGTTGGGAATGCCTCACAGGAATGACAGCAAGGAACACACCTGGTATTTGGATTGGACACTCTGTTTTATTTAGAATGGGACTCATCTCTGACAGTGTAGAAACACCAAATGCAGTCTCCGAAACAACACTGCTTTGTACCCCGTGCCAGCCCTTTCCTACATAGCCAGTCAGTACNCTAAGATTTTTCACCCCGTTTCCTCTGCAAACTTCCCCTCACTTTCTCACCTGTCAGGATGGAAAGTCTCCTCATAGCAGGGAAAGGGTGATTCCCAGAGGTGTCCAGGATGTCCAGCTGATACATGTCTCCCCGGATGTTGTAGACCTTGCGATGAAAATCCTCAATGGTGGGAGTGTACTGGTCCTCAAAGCGGCCATTGAGAAAGCGTGAGACAATGGAGCTTTTCCCCACCCTGGAGGCTCCCAGCACAACCATGCGGTAGGAGTTCTTGGCTGGCACATTCAGGGTGCAGTTTCCACCAGACATAGTCTTCATCATTGCTTGGTCCTGAAAGAGGAAATAGCAGAGCTGAAGGAAAGACCAGAAACTAAATGGAGGATGGAGTAAAGCAGCTCCTTATCACAAGCTTGCCAAAGAGTGCTCTAGAGCACAGTCCTGGTTCAATGCTCCATAAAGAAATCTTTTCACTGGAAATGCTTAATATTTTCAGTCTCATTTCCAGGCAGTGGTTTGGATTTTGTCAATTTTTTTTATGTGTGTGTTTTATTGGGTTTTTTTGTGTGTGTATGTGTGATTTTGTTGTTGTTGGGTTCTTTCGTTTCATTTAAAGTCAAATAAAAATGAAGGAATTTACACTGAAAATAGTATGCAGTTGAATTGTAATTTGCTATTTCATTTAAACATTAAGAGATAATTTTATCAGCAACTGCTGCTTCAGCTTAGGCACCATGTTCCTTCCCACCATCTGCGTCACTTAGACATTACCAGATATTCCAGTAGAGATTGCTTCTCATTTAGATACATAAACACAGAGGTCAGATTTCCCAATATACTGCATCCACTGTAGCTGCCATTAGGACCTAGGTCATTTCATTTGGTTGCCTAAATAGGATCTGTGCATAACACCCATTTTCTGAGATCAACCAAAAGTCAGACAGAAACAAGATTCATGTTTGACATCAGCAGAAGTTGGACATCTCAGTAACTTTAAATAGCTGATCTCATACAACCTTCATTGCTGATGCAGGGAATCTGAGCCATAAAATAGCACTGGCCAGTGATAATTTCAAAGATCTGTGGCTTCAGTGACCTTTTAGAAGCTGGATTTTAATTTTGCTGTTTGGACTGGCAGCGTGGGAACTCCCTGTCAACAAACTACCAGCACTGCAGCAGGATGACTGGCAATGGATGGAAACGCAGATTTCATAGGAGCTTCAGTCTTTATACATCTACAGCTGTTGTGGGTGCCACAGCCTTTGCAGGTGCTGAGGAGAAGCATGAGAAAAGATGAAGCACAGCCATCTTAAATAGCTGTCAGACAAGTTTTCCAACCCCTAACAACTAAAATGACTCTCAAGGCCTTGGAGATCGCATTTTGGCATGGCACTCAGTTGCAGAAAACTTTGATGGAAAAAAGAAGAGGGTTGCTCAGACATTTTTAATGTACCAGCTCAAATGAATTATGTGCCAAAAGGAAAAATATAACCCCTGCAGGGGGGAAGCTAACTATTTAAGTAAAGAAGGGACATTTTTGATAGAGTTTATTTTAGTTACTAGGATCTTATTAAAGGATAATCAAGTTCCCACTGTGCCGTTTATTTAACTTACATATTGTTTATTTAATATTACCATTTGAGTACTGTATGTACACTGAAAGATAATTTCTGGGTCCAGATCTGGATTCCTATCTTTCCCTCAAGTGAATTTTATCTCCAAGCTTTTATGTAACTGTCACTTATCTCAGTCCAAAGCTTTAAATCTTTTACTCTCTTTAACATGTGCTGAACAACAAACAGCAGTGAAGATACACTCACTGCTAAATAAAGAAGTCTCTGGAATTCTGATCCAGTATCATTACAAGGACTGTGCTATAGCCCAAGGCAGCAGCAAAACACTATTAATTATTATTATTGCTATAATTTGCTGCACACAAACAGCACACTTGGCCTTATCTCAAGCGCAGAAGAAAATGCAGTGCTTTCCTCAAGAGTAGCTTACACTGAATTATGTTCAGTGGGCAAGACAGCATAATGTTAGAGCCAGACAGTAATAGCAGAACATAACTTTGGATGGACACACACATGCAGAGTTATGGTACTGTTGGGAATGCCTCACAGGAATGACAGCAAGGAACACACCTGGTATTTGGATTGGACACTCTGTTTTATTTAGAATGGGACTCATCTCTGACAGTGTAGAAACACCAAATGCAGTCTCCGAAACAACACTGCTTTGTACCCCGTGCCAGCCCTTTCCTACATAGCCAGTCAGTACTGTCTTGCATCCATGGGCAGGCAAATGGTGATAGAGCTGCTTTGGGATGCTTTCACCCTCTTGGGCTTTATTTATCTGAGAGAGAAAAGCAGGGAAATTTTGTGAGAAAAACTATAAACTTCTCTATAGCCCAGGTTCAGTATTTAGAAATGAGTCAGCTCTTCAGACTGGGATGGACCAGTGGAGCTGCATGAGGGCAAGTGGACTGTTCTTGGTTCACAATTGCTGAAGATCAGTTTTGTACATCTTGGTGCAGCAGCATCTGAGCGTGAGTGTAGTTAGGCATTTCAAGCTAATGCCTTATATGTCTTGTAAGAAATGTGCACGGCCTGAGGACTGGCCAGCAGCTTTACAAGCCAAAATCCTACAAATTTTACTGCTGACGGACAGGTAACCCCCAAATTTCTGATGCTTAGAGAAACTCCCATCACACAGACAAGGAGGTGGACTGTGTCACTGAAGCTGCTTGCAAAGTTATTTTTGCACCTTTAGTGCAAGAGGCACTTCTGCTCTCCACCTTGAAATGAATTCCACTACTTTGGACTTTGGTTAATGGTTAATTAATTTAATAATGTACACTGAACATCTTTAAGATGGAATTGCCTCCCCAGCTACCCAGAGATGGGAAGAATAAGGTACAGGGAAGCTGAGTGAGCACCTGAGGTTAAACAAATGGGAAGTGTGAATGAACTTCAGCACTCCTACCTTTAAAACTCTTTCTCACCTTTCCTCACCCTTGCATCTCTGGTCATTAAATCACACTATGTCCCACCCCTGTGAAAGGCAAAATCCTATGTACAAACAGGTGCTCATTTCAGGGTGCTTGGCCCCAAGGTTGTAGATGTGCAGAAGGGGAAGATGGGCCATGGGGACATGCAGGTTTTGCTGTATTAAATAGTCACTTTATGATGTCCTTATTCCACCTGTCAAGGCATTCAATCAAGAGGGCTCTTGTGCTTTCCTGATTGTATTTAATTTCACACAAAGTCAAAAAATGCTTCTCAGCACTTTGATTCATAGAGTTGCTACTTGTCTCATCACCTCTGCCGCAAATCTGACTCAGACCACGCTATTGAACCGGGAGCTTATGTTTGTGTTTTATGCTTTCTATTCTTATCCCCTCACTCCAGCTTTTCTCTGGTTCAATATAATCTGTCTTATTTCCCCCTCAGAAAAGGAATGAAACTTCAGCCTTCACACCCAGGGGTAGAAGGGAGCACAAGGACTCATACATTGGAAAAGATTAAAGGCAGAATAAAGGAAACAGACCACATGTTCATGTACTAAATAAAGCAAAATCAATCAGAAGAGCATGAGGAGACAAACAACCTCCAGCTGGCTTTAATCTACATCTTTTTCTTCCAGTTTATTAAATGCTTAAGCATAGATTAATCCCAGTGGTACCTTCTGCTTTATGCACTTGCTTGATGCTAGAAACTTGTTAAATGCTAGCTAGGATTTTATATTGGTACAGCACATGGGTTTAAAGATGTCATAAAAATGTAGGCAATGTTATCACCACTTAATGGAGGGAAAGGCTCATATGCTCAGAGAGAGCTGCCCAAAATTGACATTAATCCTATTTTTTTTTACTCACTGTGTTGTCTTCTACCTGCTAACCACCCCTGCTTGTTTCATAGGCAGACATCAATGTAAATGACAATGCACCTGCTTTTGCACGCTCCAAAGAGCACTTGTCTGAATTCTAGTGAGGTGCTGACAGATCCTGAGCATCTGGAGAGAGATACTGAAGGAATACATTCTTCATTCAACCTGCCTGGAGCTATTACACCTTAGTTTTCCATCTTCCCATCAGGGGTATGCTCACCTCCCTACCACTCCCTATCCATGAATAGACTTCAGAACTATCTTTCTTGCACTCCACTGTCTTCAGCTACTGTTTGTGTCTGTTTGCCATCCCAATGTAATTCACTGCATCCAGCTAAAAATGACATAGGCAGATGCAAACTCTACCACACATAACAGACCTGGCGCTTGTTAATAACTGCTAATATCCCTGTAATTTTTATGCAAACCACAATAATTCCCATGAGATGTTTGTTTCCTACTTTCATCCCAAACTCCATGCTACTTTCTTACCTCTCTTTCCTTGGAGGAGCAGTCCTGGGCTTGGTGCAGTCTGATGAAGCTGATAATTTTAATCAGAGGCAGCTGCTTCTGTAAAAGGCTGCTGTTCTGTGGATCCCACGTTGCTTGCTCTGGGTGCAGTTCTTCACCAGTATTTCCTGGAGACTTAGGAAGACTGGGAAGGGCTGCAGGACTCCAGAAGGTGTTCCCCCATTGGTAGTAAATACTGGATCAGGCGACTGACATGGACTAAAGAAGAGTCTCAGAGCCAGTGACAGCTTTTCCTGTTGGTGAGATGAGCTCTTCTCCTCACAGTGTCAGTTGGAGAGAAGGGGAGGCAGAGTCTCTCCCACTCCCACTAGCTTGCAAGTTGCACTTGGTGGGCTGTGCTGTGGGGAAAGGGTCTCGGGAGCAACACCTTGTTGTGCAGGTCCTGGGTGCATCCGGCTGGCCCACGCTGTCTCTGCGTCGCCTCAGACCCTATGGGGAAAAATCAGTGGGGGCATGGAAGTTGTCTGTGGTGAACCTACTTTCCCCAGGTCTTGCCTGGAACAAGCCTCCCCCAAGCTTCTTTTCTTCTGGTCTGAGATTTGATTTAATATATTCTCTTTCTAGGACAGAAGGAGCTTTTCTTTATGTTTCCCAATTAAGTCTTTTCTACTCCCCTCCCTGCCTTTCTCCCTCTCTCTCCCTCAACTACTGGCAAATTGCAGATTTTCCTTCTGTAGGACTCACAGATAATTGGCTCAACTCCTCCCTTGAAGTCAGTGTCAGACACAGGGGAGGGAGGGGTGCTGAGGGGGTGGGATTTTGTGCCTATTGAAAAAAAATCTTTTCTCCTCTAAACAGAAAGTTCATGTGCACTGCAGACTGCACCTTCCCTGTCTTTCCACCAGAGACCTCTATGTATGCACGTGGGGGGAAGGAGTTAGTGTATGAGAGATGCAGAGCCTACGCTTACTTCGCAAGCTGTAAATTCAGACACTGTTCCTAAAGGATCTATACTTGCGTGCTGATCTTTTCTGATAGACAGAAGTGGACTGACTCATTTCCCAAGTAAGGGTTTTCTGTACATAATTCTTGTAATTCAGTTCTTTTGCTGAATGGAATACTTTCTCCTGTTCCCTCAAGCTCAAAGATTTAATGTTAACGTTGCTGGTTGGTTTGATAAATAAGAATCTGTACTGCTACTCTTTCATTAATATTTAAGTAAATGAAGAACTAAACTAGACCTATGTAAGAAAAAAATGTATAAAAAGTTAAACAAATTTAAAGTCTGGAGGACCTAGAGTCAGAAAAAGAGAAACAAAGAAAAAATAGGGTGGATTCAAGGAGTTTGTTCATTCTCAAGTGAAATATTTTCCTTTCAGTTTATGTCACTGTTTATTGACTCTATTTTTTTTATCCTTTTTGAGCTGAAGTAACCACAGGATGTTAGGGGTTGGAAGGGACCATGGAGATCTTCAAGTCCAACCCACCTGCCAGAGCAGGACCATAGACTATCATCTAATCTAGCACAGGTCACACAGGAATGCATCCAGGTGGGTCTGGAAAATCTCCAGAGAAAGAAACTCCACAACCTCTCTAGGAAGCCCATTCCAGTGCTCTGTGACCCTTACAGTAAAGAAGTTCCTCCTCATGTTGGGGTGGAACTGCCTGTGCTCCAGCTTCCATCCATTTCCCCCTGTCCTGTCATAGGGCATGAGTGAGAAAAGGCTGCCCCCTCCTCCTGACACTCAGCCCTCAGATATTTATAAACATTTATTAAATCCTCTCTCAGTCTTCTTCAGACTAAGGAGCCCCAGGTCTCTCAACCTTTCCTCATAAGATGTGTTTCAGTCCCTTAATCATATTTGTAGCGTCTGTTGGACTCTCTTGAGTAGGTTCTTGTCCCTCTGGAGCTGGGGCGCCCAGAACTGGATGCAATATTCCAGGTGAGGTCTCACCAGGGCAGAGTAGAGGGGGAGAAGAACTTCCCTTTATCTTCTGGACACAGTCCTCCAAATGCACCCCAGGATACCATTGGCTTTCCTAGCTACCAGGGCACATTGCTGTCCCATGGAGAGTTTGTTGTCCACCAGGACTCCCAGGTCCTTCACCATGGGACTGCTCTCCAGCAGATCACCTCCCAACCTGTACTGGTGTAATTTATTACTCCTTCCCAGATGCAGGAATCTGCACTTATCCTTGTCAAATCTCATTAAGTTCCTCTGTGCCCAGCTCTCCAGTCTGTCCCAGTCTCACTGAATGGCTGCACAGCCTCAGGTGGATCAGCCAAATCTCCCAGCTCCGTGTCATCAGCAACCTTGCTGTTCCATCATCAATGTCATTGAGAAAGATGTTGAACAGGACTGGACCCAGCACTGATCCCTGGGGGACCCCCCTAGTTACAGGTCTCCACCTGGACTCAACACCATTGACCACCACTCTTTGGACTCTATTGTTCAACCAGTTCTTGATCCATCTTACTATCTGCTCTTCTTTCACACACTTTCTGAGCTTGTTCACAATGATGTTATAGGAGACAGTATCAAAAACTGGCTAAGGTCAAGACAGACAACATCCATTGGTCTCCCTGCATCTATCCATTCAGTTACATCATAGAAGGCTTTTGATGAATTTCTGACATGCTGTGCTTTTTGTCCTCCTTCTCCTTCAAGTACAAGAAGATTCCACTTGTCACCATCTGAATAAAGCTTTCCTCCTTGCTGGCTCCTGGAGGGTGCCATGGCTGTTGCAGTTACGTGGTTAGAAATGCCTGCACATCCCTCTGTGCTGATGGACTCTGAAGGTCACACCATAAACTATGAGTCGCATCCTGCTGTAACCACCTGTGAGAGGCAAATTCTCCTTGACTGGATTGGGAATTAGCAGCTCCTGGCTTCCTCCTATTGCAGGCAGCTTTAAATCTGGGAAGGAAGAGCACAGCTTGGCACAGCACCATTAAAACACTGCTGGCCTGATGACCTGAACTCAGCTCTTTTTGGACCACAGTACTAGGCCTTCTTTGTCAGCTCCTGAATCTTTTCTCTTTGGCAAAAAGTAGAGGAGTATTTTTATGGCTCAGACAAATTTTTGAAATGTGATACTTTCCATTCCTAAGTCATTGTTTCAGATCAAACCTGCATCAAAAGCTGCCAACTTTTCTCTCTGCTCAACAACTTGTGTATCTTAGATCCAAACAGTGACCATCATCCCAGTATCATTGCCATGGGAGGAATTTCTGCAAAAATCAGCAAAGTCAAGACCTATAGTGCTACAGAGCATAAACTCCTCTTCCATCCCTATAGCTCACATGTGGAGCATATGTGTTCTCTGCCAAAAAAGAGAAAAGTATAGTCATTGTGGAGACCATCTCATCAGCCTGGAATCTCAGCCTACTCAAGCTCTTTTGTAAACCAAATGCAAAAAACTCTTGCATGGCTGGATTCATCCAGCCCAAACTCCTACTCAGACATCTTCTCTAGCATTTAAAGTGGCCAATTGAGTTCCCCAAATGATATAAAAGCAGATAGGAATATACTTGACTAGGCACCTTGGCTTTATTTGATCTCTTCACAAACAGCTAGTGAAATAACACATTACTTCTGAAGTTTGAAAGATAATTGTTATCTGTGAGCCTTTAGAGGTTCAAGGGATGTTGCTGTAGCTTCTTGGGTTCTTTTTGTTTGGTTTTGTTGGGTTTTTTTTTTCATGTTTTCTGGTAGTCTCCCAGTTCAGGATCTGACAAAAGGCTAGATTTTCATGCCTTCCCTCAGTGCTCAGGAGACCAGAGCTCAATAAATCCCTGCTTTTCCTGGTGGAGAAGTCACATTAAATTTGTCCTTATCTGAGAAGCTGCACCTCTCTGCTTTTAGGGTTTTAAAAAGAATAAGTGAATCAGAGGGACAAAGCCACTGCCAAGAGAAAAAGTTCACAGTCTCAGCAGTTTCCTCTGGTTAGTCAGAGACCATCAGCCTTTCTTGGAGCTTACAGATATTTACCAATTTAAAAGCCAGGTTTACAATGAATTACCCTCTGGAGGCATTTCTCCCTCCTACTCCTCCAGTCTGTACAGAAAGCCTAAATGAGGTTTTCATCTGCCTAAGTCTGTCTCAGAGGATGACTGGCTATGGCCACAGAGAACCATTGCCACTATAAGTGGCTATGCCTACCTTGCTGGGTGACACTGGCTCTGGCTGGCAATGCCATTGTCAAATCTGAGTGCCCAGTGTGGGAGACAAGGGAAAAAGAACATATAGCAGATGTTATATGAAGATATATCAAATGAACAACATAGTTTATATAGGACTAACTGAAAGCAAATTACCTTGCCAACGAGCAACTCATTACCACATATAGTTGTCTTCTTTGAGCCTGGCATGTGGGTCCTGCCAGCTCATCCTTGGGGCTGCCTCAGCTATGGAAGGTGCTGCAGACAGTGCAGCTGTGGCCAGTAGACAAGGCAACTCTGCTTTGTTCTGCTCTGCCTAGACTATGAATGAGCAGAAAGGGAAGACTTAAGAGGGCAAGTTAAGGGAAGAGGAAGAGAAATGTTGCAGGGTGAGGATGAGTAAAAAGATGTGCAGATGAATGGGGAGAGACAAGAGGAAAATACTAAAATACTGCTGTTGTGTGTTGTGTTGTCTCCAAATGGTGGTGAAGACCTAAAGTAAAGTGAGTTAGTCTATGATAGGGCACATGAGTAAGATCCTCAGAAAGCAGTTTATCTGAAGAAAGACAAATCTTCCAGGCAGCACACACACAAGACCATCCCTGCACCAGGATCTGTGGCAGTATTGGCTCCTGGAGAAGAAGTGTTACTGTAATTTATAACTGCTTCAGCTCCAGGTACCAGTTGCAGCTAGAGACAAAAGACTGATGGGATGGGCTGATAGAGCAGGACCAATCAGTTTCTCTCCACCTTAAGGCAAATGACAGAAACAACAATCACAGGCTGCTCAGCTCTGGTCAGAATTAGATAAAACCAAAAAGATGTTCCAAGGCTTTTGTCTTCTCTTCAAAAGCAAATACAACAGAGATTAAATATTTAAACCAGCTTTTCTCTCCTGGTTCGTTTTAACTCCCCTCATTATTCAGTAAAGCAGGCTCATATTTCCACCCCCTCACCTTCCTTCCCTCCTACATTCATTTCTCCTGCTTGGTGCCTCTCCCTTCACATAGAGTTGAGAAGACTTCAGGAGTCAGTAACCTGCAGGTACCAAGTCACATTCTGAAAAGCAAGGAAAAGAACAGCTGCAAGTATTACTACCCTTGCATTACCTGTACCCTCTGAACATTTAAACTCAGTGAAGAGCTCTCCAGGGGTGTTAGAGTGACTAGGAAAAATAAGTAATGATCACCAGTTATAAGTGAGAACAGTAATACTTGGGAGAATAGAGCTGGAGAAGGTGTGCATTTGAGAAAGTGGTGGTCTGAATTATATTCCTGGTCCTGTCACAGAATTTGTGTATGACTGTAATTTCTCAACATCCCAGGGTGTAAAATGGGTTAATAACATTTACCGAGATCCCTGAAAAATGAAAAGCATTATTTTGCTGTGAAAGACATCCAAGTCAGCTCTTCTTTTTTTGTTGCATTTGCCGTGAATAGTTTTTTAAATTAGATTTTAATGAAATATTTTTGAGAAAAGACTGTGTTTCAAGTCCCCCTCCTTCCCTTTGCCACTGACACAGATTTCCTCACCAGACAGGCATGCAACCTTTCATTTTCATTTCACTGTTGAAACTTTTTATAACTTCTCAATTTTTGAAAAATTATTCAGAAGACAATTTAAAGCTTAAAAAAAATCCATTATTTGAAAAAGCTTCATGATAGAACATGGGGGGAAAAAATACCCTAAGGTGTATAACTTAACTTTTCTGCTCTCAGTGAACACCTCAGGGGATGGTGAGGGGGGAGGGTGGTGGTGCTGCTTTATAGCCTCCCAGGCCTTGATGATGGAAAAGGGACTCCCATCACATGACAGAGCAGAAGGACAAGTCATGATGCTATCACCTGACAGTGACTGCAGAGTGCTGTGTCAGCCTCAGAAGGAGTGGGTGCAGGTACACATCACAACTTTCAGTCTCTGTTCACCGTCCCATTTCCTTAGCTGCTCCCAGTCCCTGTGTTCAGACAGGAAAGTGCACACCCAGGTAAAGCCAACTCACCTCTCTCCTGATGAATGATGCTGGTAGGAAGGTGTTCATTCAAAAGGCCCTCAAAACTCTTCTCTGGCTGATACCTCTTAACACTTCCAAAAGACATGAGAGGGAACCAATCCCTTTTGGGCCATTTCTATAGCTGTGTCTTCACTGCTGTTTTTTTATTCCCTTTTACCATGTATTTTGACCCTCTTAACAAGGTTGATGGTTGAATCTTGAAGATTTTTACCTGCAATAGGAATATAAACAACTAAGGAGAGCACAGGGGAAGGAGGAATTGGGAGAAGGTGAAGAGGACTGGAGAGGAGAACCCTATAAGTCTTCACAGAAAAAAAAAATCTCTTATCAAAATCACAATGAAGGCTCATTAGATACAGATGAAAACAAAGACAAAACCAATGGCATAGAAAAAAATAGGAGGTGCATAAAAAATACATGAAACAATGACTGACAAGCCTGAGCCCTCTGCAGTATATACAATGCTGTGACCAGTTGTTGTGGTTTGGTTTCCATTAAGAAGTAGCAATTATAGTTCTGGGTCTGGCCACTATAGATAGGATTAGCTGGGTCCATGTAAACATTCCCATTCTGAGGTCCTCCTTACCTTGGAAGCTGTTGAGTGCAAAACATTGCTTCTCTAGGGACCTGGTTTCTCACATTTATACTCCACAAACACCCTTCATCTACATCTGTGTTCCAGAAAGCAGGGGCTAATTCACCTGTAAATCATTATGATCTTTACAGGTAAGTCCTCTGGCACAAGTCTGCTAACACAGGTGTTTTTTATGCCTGGAAGACAGGGTCCTCTACATCCACAGCTGCTACCCAAAGCCTGTGTTAGGAAGTTATCATCAATGCTCTGGAGGAACCTACTGGACTGTGTCTGGATATGCAACTTTCCCAACAAATGTCCAGGTAATTAAAGTCCCCCATGACAACCAGAGCCTGTGATTTAAGGCTACTTGCAGCTGCTTGTAGAAGGCCTCATCAGCTTCCTTATCCTGATCAGGTGGCCTGTAGTAAACACCTACTACAATGTCTCCCATATTAGTCTCCCCCTTAATTCTTACCCACAAGCTTTCAACCTGCTCATTTCCTTTGATTTGAGAGATGTTCTACATATTTATTTATATTCAAAGTGAACCAGTGAATGAGTTATTTCAGTTGGAAGAACAGGTGAGAATGGCAGATTGTTCTTTTGTACTTCTTTTTGTTCTTGTTCTGTTTCTCCCTCTCTGAGAGGAACTGCAATCATGTAATCAAGATCCAAAGTGAAATTCATTTTAATAATAATGGTAATACTGTGTATTCAGTGTCACTTTTTTTTTCTCGTATCTCCACACGTTCTGCAAATATGCAGAAAGGTAGGCTCAGTCCTTCCTATGGAGCAAGAACATCAGTATTTCATCTGCTTACAAATGGAAGAACTGATTGTGCATGCAGGTTTTAATCAGTTACTCCCAGCTGACTGAGAGCGAATGTCTCCAGACATGAGCTGCCCCTGCTCACACTCCAAAAGAACTGAAAACTGCCTTCACTAATGAACTGTTAAGCAGGAGTTAATCGGTCTTTTGGAGAGATTATATAGCTTTTGGCCAGTTCAAAGCACGAGCAGATTGGTTGTATCCATCTGCAAAGGGCCATGCAAATAATAGCCTCCAGGCTGCAGCACTGGAAATAGAGTCCTCATTTTCCCTGTCCCCAGACCTAGGCATCAGCTGTATGGCCAGGAGGTGACACAGCACACAGAGATGTGTATAACAACCGCTGGCTGCAGAGTACCAAACCCACCAGGGAAGTGTAGTTAATGGACATGTCGATAACCTCAGCTGTGTCCTTAAAAGGAACCAGAGCACAAAACAGCTTTGGCCCAGTTTTCAGGAGGCAGTGTTGCCTGCCACAATCTCTCCACAAATATACATTAAGTCCTCATAATCAGGAAACAGACTGAAAAACTGCAAGATTAGAACAAACTAGATAAGAGGAAAGAAGCCCTCAGACTGCTACAAGGTCAAGTTTTTCTCTGCAGGGGAAATGACTAGCATCTTGTTTTTTAACTAAAAAAAAGTAGGAGCTATGACTAAAGCTTCTGTATTTGCACATATTTGCTGAACAAATTAGAATGAGTCCCTTTAGTTAACGTGAAATTGGAGACTTTTCTGAACCAGCCTTCTTCTGAGCCTGTAGATCTCTCTGATGATCTGGAATTGGGAAAATTCAGACTTTTCAGTGACAGCTACAAGCAGTTCTTGTTTGTGTGGAGCCAGCAGTGCTGCTGCCTGCCTCCTCAGTGGCAAGGCTGGGGGATCTACCTTGAACCTCCACCCCAATACCCTGCCCAGCAGAAGCCATAGGGCAACACCAGCCTTTCCTTGCTGCAAGCCTGTTTCCTCTGCTCAGGCTTCAGGCTCTGCTAGCCTGGCAGACCAGTTTCAGCAATGTAAAAAGCTATCATTCTGACATGAAAGCTTATCAAAGTGGCTTTTACTCTGGTGTAAATGACTAAGCAAGCTGCTGAGTCAAAGGAAATCAGATCTAAGGCATTTTCTAGGTGTTTGTTCTGGCTGAAGACTTGGAGAATGTGTACAGGAGTATAAATTTAGGCATTACTTTCTCCATCACTCATCATGATCCCAGACTCCCTCTGTCCAAAGGACCTTGTTACTCTTCAAATAATCTCACAACAATCCAATTAACAAGAAAACTTTCCACCTTCAGCATCCATGAGACTACCAGATTATTAAAGGTTCCCATTGCCTGTGACCTGCACTTTGTTCAAAGCAGAGGGCAACTGCATCTGTGAAATGAACAGAGGTGCAAGTTTAGTTACTGGAAAGCCCATCAGGATTTCCACTCTTGATAGTGCTGGAGTGTAGAGAAAAAAGGGTCTGTGATTTATGTGGGCAGGTTGAGCAAAGAAAGGGAGGGGATAACTGTAAGAATTTGTGCTGGAAATCCCCAATAATTAGGCGAGGATGCAAAAGGAGCTGCATCATCTGCCAGCCTTTTCCATGCAGTACAAACCTCAGCCACACTCCATTTTGTCTTCTCTCTCCAGGATTTGCAGCTTTTACCATACAACCTAATTCTACATAGTGCCCTTCTTAAGGGAGTGGTTTGGGGAAGAATATAAGGAGTTCAAATTTTTCCACTTTTACACTTGAAGACAGTTTATGTAAGCACCTGGAAATAGTGAATCCTCCTTCTCAATGTCTTTGAAAGGCACTTTATGCTATTTTAATGCAGCAGAAAGGAAACCAGGCACACAGATTCATATAGCACTTGTGATTCCTTTGATGAGTGACAGCACAGGCTCAGTGCTGCCAGTGAGGACTTGAAATAAAATTCAGCAGCAGAGGTCAAGCACTCAGGATAAGACAGCAGAAGGGCTGAAAACCAGTCACTCTGGTGTAGTCCCTCGTCAGTGGCACATGGGCCATGGATCTACACACCTCTCAGAGTCCTTCAGCCTGTGCTACTGATGAAGCAAATCCTTTGCCACTGATGGATCGTTCCAGGGTGGGCTGCTGCTCCTTCCAGCCCATGGCATTGTTCAGAAGGGGAGATGGAAGGGAGGAATTAGGGATGTAAGTTGGCATAGCAACCTCAGACTCTGTGCTTTCCAGGCTTATGCACCCACAAGCAGGTTGGGAAGGTGCAAAAGGGCACTTCCCTCCTCTCACACAAAGCCTCGTCAACCCACGCACGGCATCTTTGGTAGTTAAACAGAAATCAGAGATCTGCCAGAGCTTTGTGCTTCCTGCAAAGCCTCTCCCTTGCCTTGCATTGCCTTCTGGAGGCTTCACAAGCTTTTGGACAACAGCAGCAACCTCCAGAACACACTTCACCAGCCACCAGAGCCATGTCCTGAGAAAGGTTACTGCCTCAGTATTTTTGCCCACTACCAGCAGCTAAACAAGTGTGCTTCAGGTATGCAGCATACCATTAAAAATAGGATTTACAACCCCTTGATGGCTACACTGTAGCCCTTGGTGGGTCTCAGCAGGCTCAGAGTCAAAAAACCTTGTATTCCAGGCCTGTACCACAGAAACACAATCCTGAAGCTCCAAGGACAAGATAGAGAGGGTGTATGACAGCTTTTTTTTGCTCTTATTGCAATGGGAAGCATGGAGGTTTTAGGCACTAAGCATTTACAGGTGAAAGGTAAGCAGTGCTTTTGTCCTTCACCTATAAGCAAAAGGTGAAGAGAAGCCAGGTGTTTTGTTTGCTTCTTTTTTTCAGAATGAATTTCCGAGAGGGTCTTCCAGCACATAGCAGTTCATGGGTTTGATTTGAGATTTGCTTTCATCTTGGCTCATTGTATCCTTAGTTAAGGGGTTTTTAGACATCACTAGCAACTACATCTATCATGCTAGACAAATTTTATTCGAGACTGCTGAAAAGGGCAAGTAGAGAATAATCCAATGTCCTTGCTCTGAGCTAAAGTAAACTCTTGCCAGCAGGGAGAGCTTTAAAGTGGACAGATAGGCAGCTTGGTCAGAGGTGCAAAAGGCCACTGCATGAGCCAAGCATATGGCTGCTCTATAGCCAGTGCAAATCCTTGTGGTTTTACAGTAAATCTTCTGACAGCTGATGAGATTCAAGTCCTCCCAGATTTGGATCTGTGTGCTGAGAGGAAAAATCCCAAAATAATAACAAACAAACAAACTCAGTTTGATTTTAAAGCAGGGAAAGCAACACAAAGACAACAAACCAAGGTTTTCATATATGCAGAGAAAATTCAGTAAGCAACATTTGAATTAACCTTACAGATCCAAAGGTTTGGAAGTAAAGGCAGGTTATTCCTATTTTCAGTCAGAAACTAAATATTAGTAAGTTGCAAGACAGTCTCATGATTCAGGCAGAGGTGACTCATGCTTCATGCTTGTCAGGACAGTATTGACATTGCTACAAACACCTTCAGTGTCCCATTACCACCTGGCTGGAGGTGCTAGGTCTTCCTACAAAGCTGCCACATAAGCAACAAGCCTTGGCTGCCCAGGTATTAATGTCTCAATAACCCTTCAGTGCCTTGGCCTGCCAAACACACCCTGCTATGTTTCTCAGTGAACCTGGCCAAGCTTCTTTAGGCATGGATCACCAGAGGGCGTGAGGAGCATTTTGCTGGGCAAAGCTTAGGCACTTCACTACCTGTTCCTGGCCAACTTTTGCCTTTATGGAAATCATCTCTAGCCAGGGTGCAGCTTTCCAGTGCTACAGACACTGAGATTTTGGGGCATTTATATATGGGTTGCTGGAGAAAAATGAATGCATACACATTCTTTTGGGGTACTTTCAGGCATTTCTCATCCTCTGGACAGGAGGAAGCAGAAGGAGACAGAGGCAGCTGGAAATCTCATCACAGCTATCCTGAAGATGGAAAGGTACTTGTGGAAAGGCAAAAGGTACACAAGCTGCCTTGAATGTCCTTGAAGAGCTCTTAAAGTCCCCAGCCGTGAGTCGTGTCTCACAGCTGTCCTGTGCGTGGCCCACAGGACTCATGAAGATGGATTTTCAGAAGGAAGAGAGGTCACACCTTGTGCCATTACCTCCACAGGGGAATGCTGCTCTTGCTAGAGCCTGGCCAGAGGAAGCCAAGACTCACTGGGCTCACAATTAGGAAAAAAGTTATGATCATTCACCATCATCTGGGCAAGCTAACATGCAAGACATCCTGCACTGAAAGATATTAATGTTTGGTGACTTGGGTCTGTAAATTATTTTCATGCTCCCTTTTTGATCAACCCGAGGTTGTGATACTAAGATGGAAATTAATTGCAGATAGCCATAGGAGGGAAATGTCAGGTACTGTCACCTCCCATTTAGTTATTGCTGAAGGAACCTAAGCAGACCTGAGACTGCAGCATGTCAGTGCCAACTCCACAGAGATCACACAATGTCATAAATAGCCAAGGAATATGTTACAGCACAGTTTTTAAACCTTTCTCAAGCTAAAAGATTTTCATTCCCTATTTGTCCCATAGCTACAGTGCAATGAGGTCCTGGAACCTCATCTGCATCTGCATTTGATGATGGAGGCATCTCTCATCTTTATTTGAACGATGAGACCTTGTTACCAGGCACAGACAGCATCCATCTTCTTCATCCACCACGATCTGTCCTGAGAGGCAATCTGTCACAGCAGACCAGTTTTATAGAGGGTGTATTGGCCTTTCAGGCTGTGCCGGAGACCAATGCATAATGAAGGCCAAGCTTACATTTTGTTTTCTGGCCAGCATACATGAACTGCACAGCTGAGTGTGATTTGCTGCCTGCTATTTTTCTCAAGTGTCTCCATGGCCATGGTTGCTTCACAGTCTTCCCTGCAGTGACACCAGCAGCAAGCCCAACCCAGAGTGCAGACATGGTTAGGAAGCCAAATCCCAGGTGTTGGAGGGAGCTGTGGGAGACAGGGTAAGTTCCTTCCACAGTGCTTCATTGCTGCTGGAAGAAAGCGCCAGCTCTGAGAAGGAAGGCAACAGGGGGTACATTTAAAAATGGGCTGAGAGGCTCTTGGAGGGGGCACCTTTCTGGGGGTAGCAGAGGGATGCTGGAGAGCTGCTCATTGTTCTCCTCCCCAGGTGGCTACCCCCACAGTCTCTCAGCTCACGCAGGGATTTACAAGCACTCCATGCCAGCCATTTTCTTGAATTTGGCCTGATGACCAAAGACTCTCTCTAATGAGAGGACAGACAAATTCTTTCACATTTCTGCTGCCTTCTGTTGTCTGCCATTGTCAGGGACACCAAAAGATTATTATGAATACAGTGCCCAAGCACGATGGGTTTGGAGTCAGTGACTGTGGGGAATGGCTGGCACTCTTGCCATGAGATCTTTAAGGACAAGCAAATCTCAATTTGTGGTCAGTGCAATGTCTGTGTTCTGCTAAACCACCCTTTGTGGTCCCTCTTTGTCCAAAAAAGATACAAGTGAGCATGTGCTTGACAGAATCCTGTAAGTGCACCCCAAGTGTAACACCACAGCTTTGCAGGCTTTGTATCTGGGGGGATTTGGAGATGGGGAGAGGAAACATTGCAAATACTTCCCCTTGTTTGTGCTCTTCTTCCTTCACCATTTACTTTCTTCAACATTTACTTTCACTCTGTAACATTCATGCTGGTCAGTCCCATTCAGAGTTAAGCACTGGTCCACTTGCTGTAACCAAGTTGTGTACTTCAGGCAGCAAGTGTCAGAAAGAAAGCAACTTTGTTAACAGAAATAGATTTTTCTCTCCACACAGATGGACAGTGAGTATTTTTAAACACAATCTCAACAAGATGTGCTATATGGTACCACTGTAACCCCACGATCCTTTCTTGTAAGCAAGCTAAAGAACAGATGGATATTATTATGAAACTCCAGGAAGATGAATAGCTGCATAGTGAAGTGGACACACTGGCTATGCAGGCCATGTATGTTAGCCAGAAAACTAAACACAGGCAGTTTAGACTTCGTTGGTTTCTGTCACATCCTTGAAAGGCAATACCTATTATTTACGTGACTCTGGCCAAACATCTTTTGGAATAATGAGCTTGAGTGTGGTCCTTTACCAAAAAGATTCTAGGGAACAGTGGAGCATCCCATGACCCCTTGCCTGGAGTCCAGTTTAGATCAGCCTTTTCTCCCAGTCCTATCAGTCACACCCTGACAGAATCCAACACATAAGATCTATAAGGGGAGAAACCTGCTTTTGACATCCTTATTTTGCCTTATTTAGAGCAGGGACTACCAGCCTCCCTTACCCCTAAATATCCCAAGCAGTGTGCACAACCCTGCCTTCATGAACAACCCTGTTCCTTCCAGGGCAGGCTACAGCAAATCTCATCCTTCAGACACAGCACTTCAGGGAACTCTCACAGCAGAAATCCAGGTCTAGTCTGCTATTACGAAGACAACTGGGAGGCAATGCAGATAAATAAATAAGGAATGCACAGCTTAAAATGGGAAACTGTCCATCTGACTGTCTCCTGGGACAATTTTCTTTGCTTCCAAAATCTAACCCTGAGCACCTACTTCTCCATCATGAGTTCTGCAGCTATTCTGTTGGTGTCATTGGATGAATATTGCAGGAGGCTGAAAGGTGATGTATGATGCTATGACACATGGACAAAGGGGAGCATGACCTTCTTCCAGGGAAGGAGGCAGCAGCATGGTGAGGGTGAGACAATGGGGAAGATGTCAGTCAACATTTGCCTGTTGACTGTCCAGCAGCAGGAATGCTCATCATCTGTGTGAGGTGGTTGTTCTGCTGCTTGCAGGCTGACAGCAGTAAGAAGAACTGCATTTCTTTATTGGGTAGCTTGATGTGGTTGCTGCATCTTAGGAGCCTGAGCATTTTGTAGGCAGAGTTTAGAGTGGCCTGTGTCATCTGGGGGAGGCTGGAAAGGCCACACTGCTACTGAAGTGGGGACAGTCAACTCCCATGCAGAGCAAACCAGCCACTATGCAAGTTCAATTAGAGGTTTTCCTTTTTGCTATGTTTTGTGTTTCAATGCTGCAGATCAACTACTTTTCTTAGTGTAATTAAAGTTACAGCTGTTGAAGCCTAGAGCATGACTGGCTGATTGGGTTTTAAAGAATGTGACATTTTGCAGCTAAAAGCTTTATCAAGAGTAAGCAATGTTAACCTCTTTTCTTCCTTCCTTTTCTTCCTTTCCAGTAAACAATAGAAGTTTGGTCTCTCCAGATGGGTGTCCTGGCAGCACATGATAGGTAACTGCCTTCCCATGGCTTTGCAGCCCAGTCTTCCCAGGACAGCCTACTGAGGGCGAGTGACTCAGACTCTGCAAGGGAAGGCAGATCCCTCTCATTAAACCACCTGATGTGAAACAATCCCTGTACAAACACACATGTGGCAGAAACTCCCCTAAATTCCATTTCCTGGGTGGGCTGGGACTCCCATTTGCTTTTGTAGAAGGGTGACAGCCCTCTCCTGCCTGCTCTTCCCACCTCCCCAGAGTGTATTATCACTGCATGTGGATACAACCTGCTCTGCTTCTCTCATAGTCTTACTCACCGTCCTGCACCTACATACGGATCTATATGGACACTTAGAGGAAACTCTCAGCACAGGGAACAACATTGATGGGCCCTAGATGAGTCTGTCAGCAGAAATTCCTTGTGCATTTTTAGCAGGTACTGTAAAACAATCCAGGGAAGCTCCTGAATTAAACCCTTTGTTAGATAGCAAAGACATGAAAATGTTTCCCAGAACCCATCTGGCTCCCCTCCACTCTCTGAAAAGCAGCACTATGCTCCAAAATCCTTTAAGCTCATCAGAAACACCTCCACCTTGGAGGAGATGGAGGTGATTGACAGCTGTGATGCTGACTAGAGTGTCAGCACAGGAGATGCAGAGCTGTCTGGCAGAGCTCCAGCAATTAAAAGACACCATCTATGTGGACAGGGGTGGCAGGGCTCAGTTCAAATGTTGCATTAATAAACAGGAAGATTTAACCATAGCCACCAATGATGCCAAAATGGCCCCGAGTCCAGCTCTGATGTGCCCCTGCAAAGGCCACAAGCACATGGATGAGTGAGCTGTGGCATCAGTGGCTTCTGGAAAGCAACGTGCTGTAGTGAAGGGAAACAGGCATCCTCATCACAGAGCTAATCCAGGCTGGGCAGAGGACATCTTTTCCTAAGACTTCCTCCATCTGATTCATCTGAGAAATACTGTCTTGCAAAGCTTTTGATTGTGGATCTACTTCCAAAATAGCAATACCCCTTTGCATTCTGACATCCACTGAAGGAATTTCCTCCTCTCATCCCACACGGATGGACTTTCATTTTGCTAGCCAGCCTCAGGTAAATGTTTGATAGCAGGCAGCTATCAGTTTACCATTGGGTATTCACCTTGTCATGAACATCACGTGGTCTCCTGCCTCTTTCATAGCTTTTGCCATAATGACCAAGCAGAGGGGCCTCATTAAAGCCTACTGGCCAGTGTCTTTCCTTAGCAGGAAGTGAATCTGGTTTATGACTGATTCTAGTCCTGAGTACATACGTAGAGAGGTAGAGGATATAACTGCCCAGCAAGCTCCTCTGAGCTTCTGAGCTTTCCCCACTCTTTATCAGGACCTTGAGACAGAGGCTGTTCCTCACCTTAGATAGTGTGGGTCATGGTACTCTCTAAGCCAAAGGAAGGGGTGGGGGGAGGGGGTTGGGTCCCTGCAAAAAGTATTCTGTAGATAAAGGCTCACAGCAAGAGCTTGACTTTTAGAAGGGAAAGGAAAACAAATCTTTCAGAACGTGTCTGCTTTGAAGATTAAATCATATTCAGTTCTGCCTATTTGTATATTTAGCACATTTTCTTGGCACCAATATAGATGCAATTCTCATTTCGTTTACACAGCTGCAAATCCCCATCTGAGTTAAAGGAAAAGGGTAGAGTCAGAGCCTGTTAATCCACCCTGGAAATGCTGTTCAGTCTTGTAATTCACAGTTTATGCTAGACTTATACTGCTAAAGACTGAGAGGCTGTCTTTCTCCTGTTAGAGTCATGATGCAGGACTTGACAGACAATGCAGTTTACTTATAGAAGCCAGTTCTGCCCCCCTATGTACTTGCAAAGTGTCCCAACACATTGTGGGCAATTAGCTGCTCAGTAATGAAAGATTGCTGTGGTTTCTATCAGAATAATCCATGTCCACATTCTAAGCCTTGTATGGGAGCCTGGCATCACTGTCAGAGCCCAGACCATGAATGGTCTGTGCATCAGCATAGTCAACAATCCAGAAAAGTTCCCTTTTCTTCCAAAGGGAGGGTTTAAGCAAAGAAAACTGTGGGAAGAGGACTATCATGGATACATGGGTTGGAGTTGATGTTGGAAGGTGCCTTTTACATTTGCTCATGGAGAATCTGGAAGTGATTCAAACCTGCCACTAAGACCCCATCCCTAAATGGCAGAAGGACATCTAGCAGTCCCCCATGGTTTCCATCTCTTCTTCACTGACAAAGCCTGTTAAGTTTCCCTCTCTTTATTCATTACAGGTAGAACAGACTATGCTTTCAAGACTATTTTTACTGAAATATGTCATTTTACTGATGCTGTGTTTTTTACTCCAGGACAAAAATGTGGCATCTCCTTATGGTTATAAAACATATCAGCCAGCTTGAACATGGATGTAGAGTTAAAAATTAAAGATACAGTAAAAATCTGCTGTATATTTGATAATTTGGGCTTGCTTAAAATGTTTTTCTCATAGACAAAACTGTACATATTAATATAAATACCTGTGACTTTTACTCTTTCTGAGCAAAGTCTGGATCTGGACTTCAGGATCTTCCTGGGAGCCTTCAGGCTTGGTTGGTTTTATTTTTTTGACAGGTGAAAATAAATACTAGGCCTGTTCAGTGCTGGTGTAGTTCAGAAAGCTGTGTATGTGTGTAGGGACAGATTGGACTTGACTCATCCCAAACACTGTGCAGCACATCATCTTTGTGCAGAGGGTGCTTTAGCTACAGCTTACCTGGAAGAGGAGTACAGTGGGAAATCGTGGTCTAGGGCAGCATTATGTTGTGGTTACCACCTGGATGGTGGAATGATGTTCACTCAGCCAGTCTACATCCGTGTAAGTGCTAATAGCCATCCTGTGCTGGGAACAGACAGAGGCCCTACCCTAACAGCACCCAAGGCAACATCAGAGGCAGGAGAAAAAGAAAAATAAGTTTTAAATATTAGGAGACATTTCAAAAGTCTTCAGGACCTGAAGAGGGGAATAGTCTGTTGCTTTGGCTGTGAAATCTGTGTATCCTACACACCAGCTGTAGGACAGGGCTGGTGTGATTCTGGGTAAGCTCTCTCCACCCTACAGGACAGGACATTGGAGACCATGTCTATACTGTGAATAACTGAGTTCCCAGCTTTTCTCTTGAGTCCTGTCATGGGATCATCCACACTGCACGTGCTCACTCCTGGCCTCTCTTGAAATGGATAAACCAGCTGCTCCTGAGGCAGAAGCTGAGTGTCCTTCTATGGACATTTAGTTCTATCTGTCAGGCAGCATGGTGGAGCTTGCACCAGGCTTGGCTTCCTCAGCCTAGTGCAGCCCTCCAGTATTGTGACCCCAGGCACTGCATGCTCACACATCCCTTATACACTCCTGTAAAGCAAACCAAACCAAACCAAACCAAACCAAAACAAAACAAAACAAAACAAAACAAACACTCTGGTGGGCTGCAACACAGCTCTCCTAATTTCAGACTCCAAAGTTCAAGACTGTGGGGGAAGAGTAAACACAAAAAAAGTTATAAATGTCTTTGGTGCACACAGGAGCCCAAGGAGGCTCAATGTCAAGCACTGTGCAATGTAGATGAAGCCACTCTCATGTGGGCAGCTCTCAGCAGGATGGAAACAATTCCCACAGTACTGCATGCCCAGGGAATTGAGAGCTGTCTGAAGAAGATTTAATTCACCATGTAGACATAGCTGCCTTTGCCAAGGGCACTTTTCCACCTCTTTCCCTGGCCCAGAGCACTGACAGTCTGTTGTGACCCTTGGGGTGATCCCTGGGCACTTTCCCCAGTAACCACAGCAGTTTTATGCACCTTCCTAATCTGTGGGAAATGCTTTTGAGATTTGTCCTGAGCAGCTGCTAACCAGTGCTCCCCCAGCATCTGAAACTTGGTGGTGAGACACCATGTAACTTCAATCTGAGACTTACCAGAGAAAATTGAAGAGATGGGGAGTTTCCAAGTCAAACTTCCTCCTTCAGGAGTCTAATAATACCTATCAATATAAGAAATAGCATTTGATTAGGACCTCCTAACTGCTAGTTATTTCCCTGGAGAATTAGTCTACTTACAGCTTTGCTCATTCTTCTGTATTCTCACTCCCAACCAACTGGAGGTGGTTATTTTGGGGCTGCATTCAAAAACACCCATGTGTTATGTGAAGAACATAAGTTGCTTTCAGAACAAAAATATGTCATGGTTACGTACATGCATTAAAATTCAGCCACTCCTTATCTGCTTCAAGCACTATTTGAGCACTTTGATCTTGTGCAGTATTTACCCAGCAACTCAGTCAGCAAAGCACCTGAGAAAGATGTTCTGTAGTCAGAATTCTCTTCACAGACACATATTGGCTAGTTTAGGCACTGCCTTAGCCTATGAGGAAAGCAATTGCAAACCCTAAATCTCCCAATGAATTGCTTAGGAATCTAAGCCAGGGTGGGCCAGCTGGGCAGAGATCTCCTCCTCTCCTGTAGCATCTGCCTGGAGCATCTTCTGCCTCTTTCCCCTTCCTATTCTCCATGCAAGAAGTGCCAGCTGTACCTGACTGGCTGTGCCCTAGCCAGCTGTACCTGGCTGTACCCTCACCAGCTGCCTTCACAGCTTGGGAGGAGCAGGAGGACACAGATGGGACTGGCTGTGGAAGCTGCTATTAGCCTTAATGATCTGGACTGTTTCCTCTGGGGGATAAGAAAGGTGAAGGACCAAGGTTTAAAAATAACAGTTGTCAAGAGATATAAACTGCTTTAACTTTTAAAACCTGCGTGAACTGGCTAATTGCCAGGAGTGAGAATTTACTGACGTTGTGGATCATTTTGTCAACTGAGATCTTTTTTGGAGCTGAATAACATTTTCTCTACTTTTTTTTCTAGGTTGCATCAGTCCAATAGTTAACCCACTCAAAAATTAAGATGCAGAATAGACATTGAAAAGGGAAATTTTGTTTTTCTCTTCAAAGCCAGGACTAACAATTAGGATGAGATCTACAATCCTGATGAACTAAAGGAAAACTCTTTCCATTAGCATGTTTCCTTTGGAGAACAAACCATATGTTTTAATGTAAAATATTTTGATAAGTTACTTCTATCCACCACATGTAATGTCATTTGACTTAGCTAATAATATCAGTTTAAAAGTTAGTTTTCTGGGTTGTCAGCTGTTTCCCAATCTTTGTCCAAAAAGATATTTAGATAGGTTAGGATATTTTAAAAAATATTTTAAAGTAATAGATCTATTTAGAGAATTGTGAATGGAAGTTCCAGTTTAACATGTTTAACCATGTGCATAGTTTATGCTATTGATTAACAAAAAGAAATATTTATTCTTCAGCTTGTAATGAGCAGCAAATCTGTCAAGTAGCTAAAAAGAAGCCACTCTCTTTTCCCAGAGAAGTAAAAATAAAAATAAAACCCAAAACAAACCACCATGAATAACAATAAAAAAAATAAACTTTCTTGTTTTCTAGTTTTAATCACAGCTCAGTGTGATGATTTTAAGATCACATTCATTTCAACCAGCTGCCCTTGCAATGGTGACCTGACATTTCTGAGGGGAGCAATCAAATATGATCCTGTTATTTGGCTGTCCACCTGTTACAAAGCAGGGATAGACAGTCCCCTGTGCTGAACAGATATTGAGTTCCCATGTCCTCTGGCTCAGCCATCTCTAACCTTGTGTGCACCATGCCTGTCTTTGTGCTCTGTGGGATCACATTCTTGCCAGAGACATTCAGATGTGCTTCATTGCCTGGATCCTGGGGCCTGATTAAAGGAGTATGAGAGTCGGATAGCTCCTGTGGGTGATCTGTAAGTGTGGCCCTTTCTTGCTATGCCAAGGAGTTAGTTGTGGCTGTGAGAATCAATCAATAACCTCCCATCCAGCCTTGCTCAGTACACTCTGGTTCAGTACACTGTGGACTCAGAATGTCTTTCCAAATACAGTAACCTTATGAAGCAGTGCTTAATGTTCCTCCATCATGGAGCCAAGTAAGTTAGAAAGATTGTCTTGTCTTTTCATGTTGCTATAGCTCTAGTCTGAGTGATGGGTGATTCCTGGCTCTCCTGGGCTAGCTTCATGCTTGCAGCCTCTCCTTGTCAACCTCTCTGCCAGCCTTTTTCTGACTCCTCCATCTTTTTCCACTGCTGGGTCTGCCTGCACAGCTAGTTCACAGATTCCTATAAGGTCTTTGACTACAAGTCCCTGGGTCTGTCCCAGGCATAGAGCTCTTTCAATTTGAGAAAGTCACTGCTGAGTTTTCTGCTGTCCCTGAGAGCTTTTTAACTATGGCTCCTCATGTGAGCTGTGTTTTTTTTCTAGCTCCCAGCAAACATGTCTCAGCAGCAGTGTGGACATGGGAACCCCATATCCCCTAGGTGAAGGATGTTTCCTTAGAGCTACCTTGCAGATGAACACAATGACCTGTACTGGAGATACACTCTGGACTACTTTTCAGGGGAATTTGAAGGGGAGCTTTTACACCTACTCAAGAGCTATCTGCTCCTCCCCTCCTACACACTGTGGGAGAAAGTCAAGTGCCCATATTTTAACTGTGAATCAGGCTCAGTTAAGTCAAACCAATATTTTAGGACATAAGGTGCAAGCATACATCTGGGTGATGCTGTACCAGAGAAATCAGATCTTGATCATCACAGATGCAGTTTTCTTGGGACATGTCCTTCATTTCAACCTTGCCTGGGTGACATTGGGAGTAAGGGCAGAGCAACCAGGACTTTGCTGCCCTTAGGAAAGCCAGGAGAAGGGGTGGTACCTGCAAGGCAGGTGTGGGGTAGGGGAAGATTCCAACCTTGCAGAAGCACAAGGAGTGAAATGCCCGTGAGGCTGTGAAGTTTTCAGATACCTCAGGAGGGGGAGCTGCAGAAATCCTTTGGAGGATGGGTAAGTGCTCTCCCAAATTAGTCAGCATCTAAATATAGTGGCTTAACCCTTGCTGAATGACATGTAATCAGACCTCTACCTTAATGCTGTACTGTATTATTATGCTGCGTTGTCAAGAATAATCATCACACGTGTGTGATTAATATATCAATACCAACACAGTGTATTTTTATTTTTTTCCCAAGAGGCAACAGATATGGGTGTATGTGACAGTGGAAATATCCTTAAAGTCAGACTTCAAACTTTTGTGAAAAATGAATCATCTTGAGGGGGTCAAAAGATTGCTCCATATATTGGAGCTCTTCAGATGAACACAGTTCTTTCAGTTTCCTATGTTATGGGGGATTTTGGGTTTCTTTTTGGCTGAAAGGTTTTAGAAGTGTAATTCTTTAAAATGTGAAAGGTCCAGATGAAAAAACATCAAAACCAAAAACCCCCAAGACTAATGACTTGATCACAACATCCTCTCCAAGTCATTATGAGATATTCCCAGATTTATTAAAAAAAAAATAAATCATGATGTGGCAATAGGAAAGAGACTTTAGAATACTTTTTTCTCTTTTTTTTTT